>KN838546.1:58504-71511 GCA_000827195.1 Laccaria amethystina LaAM-08-1 | reverse complement strand
TCAATGGGATATCTTGCTGAAACATATCATAGCCTGGGAAAGTATGCAGAGGCTGAACAGCTGCAGAGACAATGTCTGGGTGCAAGAGCTATGCTATTTGGAGAGGAACACCCAAAAACACTCATTACAATGGAATATCTTGCTCTTACATATAAACATCTAGAAAAATACAAAGAGGCAGAGGAGCTGGAGATCCAAGTTCTGAGTGGAAGAACCAGGATATTTGGAGAAACACACAAGTTCACAATTCAAGCCATGAAGAATCTTGCAGTGACGTACAGGTATCTAGGAAAGGATGCAGATGCAGAAATACTAGGGGTCTGTGTTCAAGAAGCTGAGAAAGGTATGTAACATTCACATTCTCTTCACTCCATAGATGTTTATTCAACTGCATAGAGGTGGTTTGATTTCTTCCAATCCTTTCCTCATACTTATGTCACTCTTCAATAACTGCTTGATTTGAAGTATGAAGTGTTCATCATTTGGTACATACACATTTTTGATGTACTTACAGCCAGACTTGAAGCAGACAGCATTTTTTTCCTTTTGAAATTTCATGAATTGTTGAGGGATGGATTTTTTCTACAATATGCATCAATGATTTAGTGTCAGGTACTGCATTGTATTTTTCTATCTCAAATTTCTAGCAAAAAATCAAAGGGGTATAGGTGTGGAATGAAAGTCACCTTCAAAGAGCATGATTGCAAGTTACCAAGTCACCACAAAGTCAAGACAAGCAACAGTATCATATCAACTCATAAATTGGAATGTAGATGTGTACATGGCAGGGCGGGGTGGAAATCAGACAAGAACTGCACAAATGACAAGAAAAGGAGGGGGAACAGCAAGAAAGGAGAAGCACAACAACCAGAGGAACTCCCAACATCAGAAGGGGAGCTCTTTTGTCCAGCTGGTCAGTCAGTCCCCATCCTACATGCATCATCTCTCCCTGGCCTTTTTCAGCTCCTTGTCCAGCTTAGTAGTACCTCAGCTTCGTGGCTTGACCAGATCACCCCCTCCAGAGACATCATCACCATCCCTCCCTTAGCCTTTGCCTTCCCCTTTGCTCAGTTTCTCCTCTTGTCCGCCTTGGGAAACAGAAGTTTAGGAGGGCAGCTCGGGTCAGGGGAGAAGGCTGGGTGCTCAATGGGGAGCTTGGACCTTCGAGGGAGATGAGATCAGTCGGTTCTTGGCATGGTTGTACATCGGGTTGTGGAACTCCCTGTGAATGCCTCAGTTATGCATGTATCGTTAATATCAGCCATGGATCAAAAAAACAGAGAGAAAATGTGCAAGACTTACAAAACATAAGCAACTGTCGGTTTCCCTTAATACAGTGTTTTTAGGCTCTGTTTTGGGCTCTCCTCGCTCTCTGACTCCGGGACAGGCTCAAGCCATCAGGTGAGGAACGGGTTCTGTGAAGACTCTCAGAGTAAGCTTGTTGTTCGCCTCTGCAACTCTTATTTTGGAGTGACAGGGAGCGAAGTGATTGGGGGAGCATGGGCGAAATGTAGAGAGGTCCTGAGTGGCATGGTGGGTGCATTATTGGTAGCTGAGACTGCAACCATGGGCTTCTGATGCAATGAGGGTGGTTAAATGCTGCTGAGATTGAGCTTGACGATGGTGATAGATCAATGGAGTCTGCATACACAGATCAAATGTCTTCGAGTTTGATGAACTGGAGGCTGTCTTTCTCATGTCATCCCACCCATACCGAACCAAAATGCACCCTCAATGAACTGAAACTGTCAGCTCCTCCTCCTCATTACTCATCAAGATGACCTTCTCATCACTATTGCTATTGCATGACCCCCTTGATATGTCTCTCCTGGACCTGCTGCAGGTACATGGGTACATGAAAGCGTGAGTGAGGCTGTCAACGTGAAGTGCTTCAGGATACATCAGATGGGTGGAAACACTGCCTCTGGTGGCATTTCTGGGCGTTGTGGTTAGATGTCAGGAGAGTGTTTTGAGCTGTGGTGGTTGTGGAAAGAAAGGTGGCACTATGAATTTTGGAGATCATCTCAGCGGCAGAAGCATTGCCATTTAGTGCAAACAGACAGTAGTGCTCAGCTTTGGGATGTTGATCCAGAGCGGATAGTGAGGGCACATGACGAAGCTTTGGAGACCAAGGATGAAGTTTGAAGCGCAGATGATTAGATACACTTTTACATAGAACCAATGGGAGCTGAACAACAAATTAATGTGACAATTGTGGTAACGACTTATGATAATTATGCAAGCCCAATGGCACACTTGGTGTTCAATAAGTATAATTTTAGTGATGAATCTGTGGTGTCACAACAAGTAGACTGGGCGGTAAACACATGCAACATTTCTTGAACATCACTATGCACATAGGCACTTCTGATATTGCATAGTATGTAAACTACAGTATAGGTTTATCTCTGTAATACTGTGATGTACAGCTGCCACACAACTTGGATGGTGAAGCAAGCCCCCCACAGAATGCGGATACATAATTATGTGAGTAAACTAGCCACTAGGAAATGCAGTTGAGGTGGGTGGAGCAAAGAGCACAGGGCTTGCATCATTGGTGCCCACTTCCTTCCTCAAACAGTTGTTTGTACAAAGTGAGGCGGAGTCAAGAAATTTCGGGGAGGTGCAAGGGGTATGCAAAAAATTCATTTAGTACACGGGGTTATATTTTTCATTTAAGGTCAGCCTAGACCCTCCCCCGCTCCCCCCTCCTTCCTAATTAGGTATATATTTCCATTTTAAGAAGTCCCTGAGTTCTATTTCTGTCTGCGTCGTTTCTGTACAGTAAATCCTGCATTTTGTTTACACTCGTCATTGCAAAACCAACCTCCAGCAGGCTTCAGTATTAGCCCTTGGCATGTAAGGTGATACTAGATGAACAAATTTAGTAATGTGGATGGCGGTAATTTACTGTAAGATAACATCCTAGTGAATCACAACAAAGGAGGTCTTTGTTATCAATGATAATGAGGATCGTGGCAGACAGGAGGTTCATCCTCATCATCAGATTTGGTAGAGGAGTGGCCTCATTTTTGAGCAGCAGATGGCTCCATCGGAGCAACTGGGGAATCATCAACTTCCCCATGCTCAATGTCTTCCATGTCATCACACTTGCTACCTTCATCTGTCACTTCATTTTCTTTGTTGTTCGCCATCATCATCCCTGTTATGACTTGAGCTGCATCAGAATGATGTCAGTAGGGCTGAAAAAGGGCCAAAAGGCCTTCTAATCATCGGCGTTGGCCTTCCGAAGCTGTTGGACGGCATTAAAAAAAATCGTTTAAGGCTCATATGCCCCCCCTCCCCCCCTACCCCGTGTCCCTCGGCAATTTCCGACATACCCCTTGGGGAGGTGTCTAGGGTTTTGCATCTTGCTGAAATCCTGAGAGAAAAAAATCCCCACTTGCTTGATTGTTTAGATCAAAATAGGTCAAGCAGCAGCTGCTTGTGTTTTGAGATTGTGGGCATCATAGGGAGATGGTGTGCTTTTGGGCAGTTGAACATGGGCACTGTAACATGATTCAGAGTTCGAAGTTTCCACAGTGCCAAAGGCTGCTCAGTTTTATTTTTCACTTGTTTTTCGTCTCATTTTTCAGTTCATTTTTGATGGTCTATGCCTACAAAAACAAACAAAAAATGGATCAAAAATGAGAACCATGAGCACCCCTATTCAGTGTTGTTGAATGTTTCTATCTCAATTTTCTAGCAAAAAATTAAATGGGTATAGGTGTGGAATGAAAGTCACCTTTGAAAAGCATGATTGCAAGTTACCACCAAGTCACCACAAACTCAAGATGAACAACAGCATTATATCGACTCATAAATTGCATTGTAGATATGTACGTAAAGGAAAGACAGGCACTTGTAGTGTAAGTATGTAGGTAGATAGATAGTGTACGATAATATAGCGTGTGGGTGTCGCATGTCGGAGGTATAGGTGGGGTGGTATCGCAAATCAATGACGGGCAAAGCGAGAGAACGAGAGAAGGAAGGAGTGTTATACTACACTGATCGATGGGTCAGTTAGTGCAAGGAGGGGAGGGGGGGTAGGTTATGTGCAAGAAGGGAAGGAACAAGTTGAGAAAGGACGAAACGGCGGCGCCGGGTGGAAATCGGACAAGAACAGCGCAAATGAGATGGGCACAGGAAAAGGAGAGGGAACAGCGAGAAAGGACATCGACGACGACCAGAGGAACTCCCAACAATGGGAAGCCCTTTTGTCCAGCTGGTCAGTCAGCATCCATGCATCATCTCTCCCCAGCTTTCTTCAACTCCTTGTCCAGTGTATTAGCACCTCGGCTTCGTGGTTTGACCGGATCTCCCCCTCCAAAGACATTATCACTATTCCCTCCCTTAGCCTTCGCCTTTGCTGCATTTCTCCCCTTGTGCGCCTCAGGAAATAGAAGTTTAGGAGGACAACTCGGGTCAGGAGAGAAGGCTGGATGCTCGACGGGGAGCTTAGACCCTCGAGGTGGCGAGATCGGTCTGTTTTTGGCGAGGTTGTACATCGGGTTGTGGAACTCCCTCCGAACGCCTCGGCTACGCATGTATCGTTAACATGAGCCATCGATCAGCGAAAAGAGAGAAAAAATGCGTAAGACTTACAAAACGTAAGCAACGGTCGGTTTCTCTTGATACGGCGTTTTTGGGCTCTGATTTGGGCTCTCCTCGCTCTCCGACTCCGGTACCGCCTCAAGTGGTGAGGCGAGGAACGGGTTCTGCGGAGAGTCTCGGAGCACGCTGGTCGTTCGCCTCTGCGACTTTCGTTTTGGAGTGACAGGGGGTGAAGCGGTCGACGGAGCATGGACGAGACGTTGGGAGGTCCTGAGCGGCGTGGTGGGTGCATTGTTGGTGGGTGAAACCACCATGGGCTTGCGATGCGACGGGGGTGGTGAAACGGGCTGCTGCTGCTGCTGGAATTGAGCTTGACGACGGCGATAGACCAACGGCGCCTGCGTAGACGGATCAACCGCCTTCGAGTTGGACGATCCAGATGCCGTCTTGCTCCTAGTCGTCATCCCACCGGTACCCAACCAAAACCCATCCTCCCCCTCCTCGGTGGCTTCCCTCGTTCGTCGTTTCTTATGAACCGAAACAGCCAATTCCTCCTCATCACTCAACAGTACGACCTGATCATCGCTGTCGCTGTCGCACGACCCCCTCGATCTGCCCCTCCCGGGTTTGCTGTGGGTGCGAGGGGGCGTGGGGAGTGACGCTGTCGACGCAGAACGTTTCAGGACGCGTCGAATGGGTGGCAACGTTGCCTCGAGTGGCATTTCTGGGTATTCGTTGTGGTTAGGAAAGTGTTTTTTGTGTCGTGGTGATTGTAGAAAGAAGGGTGGCGCGATGAAAAGAGGAACAAAAATGTGAACAGACCACGAGGAACAATGGGGGCGGGTTTTAACAGGTACAAACAGCCACACACTCCTTGTCCGCCACAATTGCAAGGTCCACCATCGCTCGCCTTCGCTGGTTGAGTTCTCCGCCTGTTTGCGCGTGGTGGTAGCTAATGCGCGTGACTGGAAGATGCGACAAACATGCGAATAAAGGTTGTGCCATCGAATCATCCAACGACAGTTCTTTGTCGGACATCTTGGGGAAACGAACAAGAAATGAACCAGCTTGTCAGTTTTTTTTTGTTTTCAGGACAGATTTCTGGACGTCATCATCCACGAAACAAAAAATTTGAGAATTTTCTCAACGATTCTGTGGTCGCTGGACGAAGTAGGTCGGTTATTCATCCCTCGGATTTGAATTATCTTTGCTATCTGAGCGAAAGCTACAGCCTGATTACGGCTTACAACTTGACGACGTCACTAGTCGCTGAACTAGGGGCGAACTTTTCAGGCTTGACCTGAAAGACTCCGGTACACCTTTCTTGACAACATCATGACATTTGCTAGGACTCTCTGTCTCCATTAATGGTGCGGTTTTTTCCACTTCCACAAGAGTTCTTTCACGCGTGCCGATGATCACAAAAGCCAGACACGTTCCGGTGACCTGACGTGACGAATTTGGGCACAAGACGGATTTTACCGCTCTGCGAGTCCATGGCATGGGCAGCCCCCACCGACCCACACCCAGTCGAGTTCAAGGGCGGTGCCCACGTCCCATCTACTTTGTACGTGCCGCCTCGTCCTTCTAGAATTGAACTTCCCTTAACCGCTGACATCTAGTGCAGGGCACTGCACTACCCCTCTCCCAGAATTGGAACATCTTGCCGTGTCAGCGAGCTGTGCAACACTACTTCAACAGCACCGTTCACCCCTCACTCCGCAATCTTTCTCAAAAATTGCGAAATATTAGTAAATGAAGTTCTGAAACCCTTCGAGGACGTGCACATTCCCATTCCCTGTAAGTTATTTCCAGCCATGCACGGAATCCGATTACACACTGAAACATTTTACAGATGTTTATCCCCCCTTCCTCCCGATATAGCCAGCTGGCGTCAGCCTTAAGATCAAACCCCCTCTGTCAGTACTTTGTTAGAGTCCGGACACAGTCTACCAAACTACAAATGCCTCCGTTCAGAGAAAGAAAGATCAAAACATTCAGCAAATGACACACGATACAAAATCCTTGACAACAAACCAGAGGAGGGCGCCACGGTTTTTGCAGCGGAAAGCACTTTGAGGGGTCAGGTTCGAGTGCTTAACGGTGGCCAGCGTCATTGGCGCTGGGCGAGGCAGCTGCCTTGATAAGGAGGGCTCCATTGGCGCGGACGGGGGCGGCCGGAACTGAAGACTCTGCAGGGGATGGTGCAGCGACTGCCAGACTGACCATCGCGAGGAAAAGACCGAGTGAAGAGATGAACTTGTGCATTTTATGGCTTTGTGTTGTTGGCCCCTATCGACGACTCAAGGAGAGCAGATGATGATAGATAGCGACGGCGACGACCTTTATACCCCAAGGAAGGACTCTTGGAGCCCCTAGGGGACTCGAGATGGACGGAGGGAATGTAATTGAGTATGGGGAGGTATCATCATTGCCTAGACGTGTGGTTGATTCACTTTTGACGTCCGTTTCGAGTCCGTTCCCGTTATAGTGCCTTCATTTCGTTATGATTTACTGATTATCTAACTCACAGGAGAGGCTCTCTCGCTATCACGGCTCATATTGGCATATACTCACCTCGTCCTTCCAATATCCAAGATTTCTCGGGTCCCTCAACAAATTTGGTACCAGCTGCTCACTGCTCCCTTCCTCCCCCTCCCGTCAAAGTCCTTCTCAGATCGTAATATTGCATCTGCGCCCTATCCTTCACCTCGGTCACTCGCAAGCCAACCCATTCCAGTCAATTGATTCATTTCAAATCACGGTCAGAGGCGGCGATGATCTGCGCTTCATCCAAATTCACCCTCCTTGTGGCCCTTTTTTCGGTTATCCACATATTACGACTATGATTAATGCCAACAATGATGGTTCGAAGCTCGAAACCGAGGTTCTAAAGACATCCTTTCTAGGCATCCCTTGCGGTCAGGGTTTCATTGAAGAAATTGGCCACGGCGGGGACGATGGCACGAGGGCGATGGAGCTGCAATTGCGAGTGCAAGGACGAAGAGGTCAACTTGTACATTTTACGGCTGGGTCTTGTCGACCAAGTATCGACGACTCAAGAAGAGTAGCTTGACAGTTGGTGACAACACAATTGCCTTCAAAGAGTCCACTGTACAAACCATCCATTCTAAAGTACCCCCAAGTACCCCCGGGCCTTGACTTAGAGGAAGAAACGTCAAAGCAAATGTCACACCATACAAAAACCATCACAACAAATACGACCCGGACCGCACCATCTGTCTGGCGGAAAGTGGCATGCCTTCGAAGAGTCGGGTTCGAGTGCTGAATGGTAACCCGGATCATTGGCATCGGGCGAAGCAGCCTCCTCGATAAGTGCTTCATTGGCCCGGACGAGTGCGCCATGAACTGAGGGCTCTGCAGGGGGGTGGCAACTGCCAGACTGACACGACAAGGAAAAGACCGAGTGAAGAGGTAAATTTGTGCACCTAATGGCTTTGTGTTTGTGATTCACTATCGACGACTCAGGGAGAGCAGTTGATGATAGAGAGCGACGGTGATGATCTTTGTACCCCAAGGAACTACTTTTGGAATCCCTAGGGAATCCGAGAAGCACAGAGGGAACGTAATTAAGTGCGGGGAGGCCTCAGCAATGCCCGGATATGTGGTTGATTCACTTTTGACGTCCGTCTCAAGTCCGTTCCCGTTATAGTGTCTTACGCTCCCCAAGAACGGTCCGACCATTATAACTACATGTACTCGAGGCCATCCATGATCCTGTACCGACACACGCCCGGTCAATTGAATCCAAACTTGCGCACCCGATAACTGACTTGTGTCAACCTCTCTCCACTTCCAAAAACTCAAATACAAATTATACTCCTCTACAGTACGAACGCCCTTAAACCGAAGAAGCACAACATCAAAGTATTCAGCAAAATATAACACACCGTACAAACTCCCCCGTAAGAAATACGACCGGGCCCGCACAACCTGTCCCCAACGCACGCCTCCGACCACGCGATGTAAACAGTGCCAAGGGAGCAATTGGGGTGGGTTATAACAGGTACAAACAGCCACTCAGATGCAGTCCGCCACAATCGCAAGGTCCGCCATCGCTCGTCTTCACTAAGTGAGTTCTTCGCCTATTTGCGCGTGGTGGTTTTCAGCGCCCGCGATTTGGAGATGTTACAAACATGCGAACCAAGGTCGTGCCATCCAATGACAGTTCCTTAGTCGGGTTTTTTCCCCAAGAGGACAGATTCTCAACGGATTCCTGGATGTCATTATCCACAAAAAAAAGCATTTTGAAAGATTTCTCAACAATTCTGTGGCTGCTGGACGGAAGTTCTGACAAACCAGGTATGTTACTTATTCTTCAAATTCACCAGAATTTACTGCTTGATTACAGCTTGCAAAAGCACCGTTGAACGACGAATCATATTGTTGAACTTGGGATGATCTATACAGGCTTGACTTGAAAGACTTTGACACACCTCCCTTGAAACAGCATGTCGGAGTCGGGCACAAACCTCTGACTCCATTCATGGTGCGTTTTTTTTCTCGCCTACACAAGCAGTCATTCACTCATCCTGTCGACCATAAAAGCCAGATACGGCCTGACGCATTTGAGCACACGACGCATTTTACGGCTCTGAGTGCCATCCCTGACATGCGGGTCCACTCTTCGCAATCGCATACCCAGACAAGTTCATTGGCAATGCCCACATCCCACCTACTCTGTAAGCGCCGCCTCATTAGAATCGAAGCTCCCGTTACCGCATGCTAACATCTGGTGCAGGCTGCACTCTACTACCCCACAAAATCTCCTCCCAGTATTGGAACATCTTGCCGTATCAGCAAGCTGTGCAACACTACTTCAACAGCACCGTTCACCTCTAACTCCGCAATCTTTCTAAAAATTGCGAAATCTGAAGGGGTCAAGTTCAAGTTCAAATTGGTAGTAGATAAAGCTCTGAAATCCTTTGAGGACGTGTGCACTCTCTTTTCCTATACTTTCTTTCATGCCATGGGATACGTTTACACTGAAACACCTTATCCCCCCCTTATTCACGATAGCCAGCTGGCGTCAAGATCAAACCCTTTCTTCCAGTGCTTGGTCGGGGTCCATACAAATCCCAATCTACAAACACCCTCCATTTTAGAAGAAGAAACATCAAAACATTCAGCAAATGACACACGGTACAAAATCCTCCACAACAAACCCGATTCGGGGGGCACCATTCGTCCGGCGGAAGGCAACCCTCCGAAGAGTCGGGTTCGAGTGCTGAACGGTGGCCAGCTTCATTGGCACTAGGCGAGGCAGCTGCCGTGATAAGGAGGGCTCCATTGGCCCGGACGAGGGTGGCCGGAACTGAAGACTCTGCAGGGGATGGTGCGGCTACTGCCAGACTGACCATCGCGAGGAAAAGACCGAGTGAAGAGGTGAATTTGTGCATCTAATGGCTTTGTGTTGTTAACCCACTATTGATGATAGAGAGCGACGGCGATGACCTTTATAGGCCAAGGAAGGACTCTTGGAACTTCTAGGGAATTCGAGAATCACGTAGAGAACGTAAGTGAGTGTGGGGAGGTGTCAGTCTTGCCCAGATGTGTGGTTGATTCACTTTCGATGTCCGTTTCAAGTCCGTTCCCGTTATAGTGCCTGGTTTGCTGATTGTCTAACTCACAGGAGAGTGTCTCTCGTTATCATGGCTCATATGGGCATGTACTCGTCACCTCGTCCTTCCAATATCCCTGAACGAATCTGGTACCGAGTACATAACGCTCCCTTCCTTCCCGTCAAAGTCCCTCTCAAATCGTAATATCGCATCTGCGCTTTATTTATTCATCCCGGTCACTTGCAACCCAATCAAGTGGTCTATTCCGAATTACGGTCGGAGGCGTCGATGCCGCCATCCGCGCTTCATTCAAGTTCATCCCTCCGACTTGTGGCCCTTTTTTCAGTTATCCACGTATCACAAGATTCACAACTGTACATCAAAGCATTCAACAGATTCTTCTCTCTGCTTACTAGCGTGCCAACCCCTTCTATCAGTGCTTTCAACCACACAAATGGCCATTCTACAATTACCTTTACTTAGCGGAAGGAAACAAGAAAACCCTCATTCATGGTCAAGCAAAACGACGCACCAGACACTCTTCCTCACAACAAGCTTGACCGCAAGGGACACCTACAAAGCATATCCTTGAAGGGACGGGTTTGAACTTCGAACCACCATTGTCGGCATTAATCAGGGTTTCCTTGAAGAAATTGGCCACAGCGGGAACGATGGCACTGGAAGCTGAGGGTGATGGCGCTGCGATTGCGAGTCTGACGATTGCAAGGACGAGGGCGAGTGAAGAGGTCAACTTGTACATTTTGCAGCTGTGTCTTGTCGACCAAGTATTGACGATTCTAGAAGAGTAGTTGACAATTGGTGGTAGGTAAAATCCTTCGCACCCCCCTTTTTCTGTACGTCCTTTTAAGCTATCCACGTAATGCGATTACTTACACGTTGAAGCATTTTACAGATGATTATCCTTCCCTTGCTCACGTCGGCTAGCTTGCATCAACAACCCCTTCTGCCAATGCTTTCAAAGATCCGTTTTCAAGTACCCTTGACTTGGAGGAAGAAACGTCAAAGCACCCAGCAAATGACGCACCATACAAACTCCATCACAGCAAAGACGACCACGATCTGTCTGGCGGAAAGCATGCTTTTGAAAAGTCAGGTTCAAATGCTAAATGGTAAGCCGCATTATTGGCATCGGGCGAAGCAGCCGGCTCGATCAGAGCTTCATTGGCCCGGACGACTCGGAGTGGCGCCATGATCACGGCTTTGTGTTGTTAACCCACTATCGACGACTTAGGGAGAGCAGTTGATGATAGAGAGCGATGCCCATGACCTTTATACGCCAAGGAAGTATTCATGGAATCCCTAGGGAATTCGAGAAGCACGAAGGGAGCGTAAGTGAATGTGGAGAGGCCTCAGCATTGCCCAGATGCCATGTGGTTGACTCACTCCAAGTTTTGACGTCCGTTTCAAGTCCGTTCCCGTTATAGCGTCTTCTTCTCTTCCTTGTTTACTGACTTCCTAATCCACAGAGGAAAGTCTCTTACGCCCCCCAGATGTACTTGAGGCCATCCATGACCCACGCCCGGTCAAAATCTAAACTTGGGCACCCGATAGCTGACTTGTGTCAACCTTTCTCCACTTCCAAAAATTCAAATAAAAATCATACCCCTCTATAGCACGAACGCCCTTAAGCCAAAGAAGAACAACATCAAATGAATTCAGCAAAATATGACACACCGTACAAACTCCTTCACAACAAATACGACCCGGGCCGCACAACCTGTTCCCAACGCACGCCTCCAAAGAGTCGGGTTCGATTGTTGAACGATAACCGCCGTCGTTGGCTACTCCGATAAGGGCCTCGAGTTCATTGGGAATGTCAGTTTCCTGAGCGACTCGGACGAAGGAGCTAGCAATTGCGAGGCTGGAAGCTGCAAGGAAGAGGGCGAGCGAAGAGGTTAGCTCGCGCATTTTTTGTATCAGCGGCAAGGAGAGGCCCGGCCCCAGTTGATGTCAGGCTACAGGTACTCAAGGACGATAGCGATGAAGGCTGAAGCACTTGCTCCCCCTTTTGCTTGGACGTAATTGAGCTGAACTTTACCTAACTTCCACTTCAAACCCGTTCTTGCTACGCATGCCATGTGACCACGAAGTTCGTCACCACTCGTCGAAGGTCAGGCTCTGAATCTTAGGGGGTCCAACATGGACTCAAATCTATCCTTGATTCGTGAACTACACAGCTCTACACGCAGTCGCTCCGCAACCCACTGACCCAACCGAGTCGCCTAGTTTGACAGCATGGTCAGAGGTTTACTCACAAAACAAACCCTTGGTCGTTACACTGACAGTCGCATCCGGGATGGAGAGGCTCCTTTAGACTCCTGGGTTCTTGCCTCCTCCAAGTCCCAGCTGAAGTCAGGGTGAAACGACGCTTTCGAACACTCAGAGGACTTTTTTTTTGCCTACTCAGGTGAGCTCCTCCTCCGCCTGATCACTCACGCGGCAATATTAATCCAGATCTGTTCTCTTCGAGACTCGGCCCCGCTTTCAATTAAATAACACATCAGTCCGTTCACCATCTGCTACATACATACCTCCGTGGCTGATACGCACCTGGGAGTCAAACCATCATGATCGCCTGGCTGCTCCTCAGCACCTGGGCGTGGCTTTCCCAAGGTTGCAATCGGCCGCACGGGATAGTACAAGCATGACAAGTGGGCCGCGTTAAAGTAGGGGAAAGGTAGTCGTCCCCTGGCTTCCCTGTTTAGATTAGATTTTATCCTGGCTGGCAGGCGCCCCAGCGTGGAAGATGATGATGCGCAAGGGGGTGTCGGGATCGTAATCCCGGACCGGGGGCCGGTTGGTTGGTTCGGCCGTCAGGCCGCTAAAAAAAAATTGGAACCCCAAGATATT
>KN838546.1:15823-51472 GCA_000827195.1 Laccaria amethystina LaAM-08-1 | reverse complement strand
GTCATCCTTCATAAGCTTCAACGCAACACATAAATATCTTGTTCAGTCTTTTTCAGAACACCAACAAACTCACCATGAGTCCGCGGGCCCCTTTAACTTGAAGGCCTGTATCAAGTTTGACGTCCTTCATAAGCTTCAACGCAACATATGAATATTTTGTTCGGTCTTTTTCAGATACACCAACAAACTCACCATGTTTCCACGAGCGAAGAGGTCTACACCGGGCTCTTTTCCAAGCTTGACCTGACACGGTGGTGAGAATATTTTTGCCGTCAAAAACTATATTAACCAACCTCGAGACTAGCAGGGGCAGCGGCCTTGACGGGGGCACCATTGACAAAGGAGATTGAAGCGAGGAAAGCAGTTGAGAAGATGAGGGTGAACTTCATATTGAGACTTGGGGTATGAAGTGAGTGTCCTTTTTTCAAGGTTTTATATGTATGCAAACCTTCTCACACCGCCTCCCCATTCTGTGTTAATTCGACTCAAAAAATGAACGGAATGGTTTGCGGTAACGGAATCTGACACGCCCAAAATGAAAGTATTTTTCATTGCTTTACAGAACGATTTACCGACCGAGACGGCCAAGATGCCCATATGTATTGCCAACATGAAGCTTGCTGTGCCATCGGTCGAATATTTTCATCCCGAAGTCTCCGAGCTTCCGACAACAAAACTTGTCCACTCCGTTGATACCCAAATGCCAATCTTACATAGGACCATTGAGCAATCTTCGGGCTTCTCTGGGCCCTCGGAACCCTTCCTCTCGCACCAAGTCATGGATGATCAGCGTTGATGCATGATGGCTTTGAGACCAAACAAGTTGCAAATATTGGCCCAGCGCTTGATTTGAGCAAATCCCCTCCAGCTACGAGACATCGAGCTTGCTACACTTCCCGTCCGGAGCCCCTGATATTTCTGCTTTACCCATCCTCCCTCCTCAACGTCCTGCTTCCGACTCTGTCTGCATGAGGACCTTGGAGTCTGTCGATTAAGAAATACCGGAAACTGCCTCGGAGTGAGGCTTTTCGAATCCCGAGTGCCTATTATGTCACTAACCTGGAGCCGCAATGGTACACTCGACATTAGTTTCGTGCAGACTCGTTGTAATAGTCGCCACAGTTGCGTCATAGGCTGTTTTTCTTTCCGGGATCTGGAATTTAATCTCAACGTTACTTGAATTAATCTCGTCAACACCGAATTCCCCATACATTCGATGCGGGGTGGCATCTTCGGCATGTCCTTTGCGCTGCATTTAGTTGCCTTATCGTTATCAGGTCCGAAATGGTATCTCATTGTGTTAACTTCATTCGGCAACCGCGAAGCATTCCTATGTCTGTAATAGTCCAAAATCCTTAAGAAATTCGTCATTCAGGTGTAGCGTTGATATATCTGTGAACGTCTGACAATAGACTGACTCATACAAGCCGATAGTTGGATAGAGCTCCGAAGCACACACGCAGAGATTTCGTCAAGTTGCGGGACTCTCTCGTCGAATTCATGAGTGGATTGATGCTTTGGAATACGTAGAAGACGACCTACCCATCATACGGAAGTCTATTACGAAGGTCGTCCTTGAAGGCTTTTTCTGACAACATTCGTCTCCCAACCGCGCCTTTTCGGAGCCTGAGGTGCGTTTTTCTTCTTCATAAAAGTGCGTATTCGCCCCTAGTTGACCACAATAACTAGATGCGATTATTTCGCCGGCTGCCTGTGCTGATGTGTCTGGTGGTCACTAAAACACGATGGTGGACCTCTGAGGCCGACGATTCCCGTTGACTATTTCTTCTACCCGACAGCCGAAAGCACCGCTCCCTTACTCTCACTCTACGCAACGCTACGGAATCACACTATTTTTTTAGAATAATCGTCGTGGGCCGCTCAGACGCACGGTTCGCTCCTGGTTCTAAATTACGACACCAGTGAAGAGCCACCACCGATCATAACTTGAAAGAAAGAAATACCTCTGATAAATATGATGAGTACATCATTGAACCATATTGAAGAGCGAACTAATCAGTAGTATTGACAGCGACCGGCTAACATCAGAGTCATATTTTTCTGCATCCTAAAAGCTGTCGTTCTCCGGAGTCGATTGCTTCATTGGATTGAATCGTTTCCTTTGAGGGGACACACCGAAGTCCCGTCGACGAATTCAATGTTCAGTTCGCCCGCCCTTCCTGTAATAGAATGGAAATTCAAAAGATTAGGCACGAGCCTTGTGGTGCAACCTGTCGTTTCTTAGACGTCGAGGATGGCAAACCGCTTCAACAAGGACAGATCGCGCTGCGACCATCTGGCCATAAGAATAGGTGTGCTTCTAGACAGATAGATACGATAAATATGATAATTATCTGTTTGATTCATTATAGAATAGAGGCTCCGAAGCACCATCTATCGACGCCTCAAAATCATAGTGGATAGGTCCTAGCGCCAAGGACCTCATATTTATGATCAGCCTACATCCCTGAGATGAAAAAACAAAATTTAGCGAAAGAGTCGTTGGGCCAGAGAGAAGGGCTATGCATACCGCGATTGATAGTAATGCAATATACCACCTAAGTAGGAAAAGCAGAACGCGTTAGGATCATTTCCTGTTCTGCTCAGGTTAGGAATAGCTTACCCAAACGCTATATTCCAAAATGACGGTCCAAAACTCCACACAGCTTCGTAGCCTACCACCGTAGACAACACAACTTTCCGATTCCCAATCAACTGATCAGCCAGGGAACAGCACAAGGAGCGGATACATATACACACCGAAGAGCAGGAAGAAGACGAAAAGACTATCTTTCATCATCAAAGATGACAATGGTGTCCTGGACCAGCCGGTATGCTTGGTAGATAGTTGCCTTGAGAACGTCATCCCCAGTACTACGACTTGGAACATCCCGGCTCCAACCCTAAGTGGAAGCAGGTCAACCAATAGGCAAACAACGAACGGAAAAACGTACGCAAACCATGCGAGGCCACTGTCAGGAGGAGCGCTGACGAGCATCGTACATTCCGCACGAGTGCTGTACATCTTCCCAGTGGCAAAATTTCCAGCTACCTCCAATACGGTAGAGATGCCAAATATCGAAAGGAGCATGTATTTGACCCTTCGGCTTTGGTTATACAACGCAAACACTAAATATCATGCACCCAATCAGTTAGCCAATTTCCATAGAGATCCAAAGATGGAAGACGTACACCTCATCAACTGGATACCCTCCACGCACAGTATCGCCTGTTGGCTGATAAAAATCTCAAGCAAGAATGCATTCGCGCAGCCCTGCGGGGAGAAGTACCCCATGGAGAGTAACTGCGCAGTGACCAAGTTTGTTCTGCTCCACACACAGGTTACAGACGCATCCTTGACAGGTAGACGGGGGCATGGTGCACGTACATTTGCGCTACGAGTTGACCATATCTCGCCCAGATATAGAGGACCTTCATCGGCGACATCTTACTCCTATATTCCAGGACCGTCCGTCAATACTTTGGCGTTCCATTTCGTTCAAACTGGAACTCACTTCCACACATACTCAACTTCATCGATGACGTGAATCACCAGCTCCCACACCTGCATCGCGAGCGCGGCGACTAATCATGCATCGGACCGAACGAATTCAACAGTTAGCATGAATTGATATCTCGGCGTAGGAGGGAAAGAAGGAAGCATTGAACTGACATGACACGAAGCTCGTTGCTTGCACCATCCATGTATGGTTCAAGTC
Organism: Laccaria amethystina LaAM-08-1; assembly: GCA_000827195.1. Taxonomy (NCBI): domain Eukaryota; kingdom Fungi; phylum Basidiomycota; class Agaricomycetes; order Agaricales; family Hydnangiaceae; genus Laccaria; species Laccaria amethystina. The sequence continues at coordinate 47,753 of KN838546.1, read as the reverse complement.
TATAGCGCTAGCCGTCACCTCCATTGAGAGTTCGGTTCTCCGTGCTGGCAGGGAAGACGTTCACTATCGGCCTTAGTTTACGGCCGTGATTCTTGACGACAAGCAGAGACGAATAGCAGCGACCAAAGCGTGAACCGGCAGAAACAGGCCACGGTACAGTCGGACCCACAGTGAATTATAAGGCTGTCAATCAACGTCGTTGTCGGCGCTCACGAGGAACTGGATGCCATAAGGCCATGCAGGGAAGTTGCACGGAAAGGAATCCGACACAATCCGACGGGAGCCGACGGCCCGGGTTTGATCAGTTGATGGAAGTGCAGAGAAATTGCAAATGTATACATAGCCGCCAGAGAGCCCTCGATTAAAAAACACCGAAAACCGGCTCCTGGCAGACTCTCGCTAAAATATTGTGATAGCGGAGGAGGATTGGTAAAGTACGAAGTTAATATATTGTGGTAAATAATTGCTTGAAATTGGAAACTCGATTTCGGCACGGCGGGAGGGATTGAAAGATGTCTAAAAGTAGACGGATTGGTATCAATAGCATAAAGCAGGTACTATACGAATAACAATGTAGGATCGTGGCAATTCGAAGAAGTAAATAAAATAGAAAAATCGGAGTGGCGGAAAGAGGCGAAAGATGACAGCGAGAGTAAGGTCAACAACAGAGAAGCGCGACAAACCTTGAAAGCTCCAAGCCTAGAATCACCGCTGAATATTGAATCTTGAAAGAGGGGGAGGGAGGACGAGCGAGGACAACTTAAAAAACCACAACAAAACCCTATGCTCCAGCCTCCTGCACATTCCGGATTTTCATAACGCGCTCAATAGCGCGCCGAACGCCCTCCGCCCCCATACCCTTGGCTCTAATGATTACAGCGATACCACGGGACTCATGTATCACCGGAGGGGGCTTACACGTACTCCCATGCTCTTTCCAATGACTGAAAACCGCACATCCATCAGAATTCGAACAAGAGGGGAGAGAAAAAATGACCGCACCTCCTTCTCTGACACGCCCATCCACAATAAAACGCCCAACACGGATCTTCACCTGCCTCCTTCCCGAAATACCACCACTCTCAACAAACACAGCCGATTCGAACAACACTGGTCTATCCTCCACGTCTCTTTCTTTCATTACTTGTTCATTGATCCACAAAGCTTATCCCACACCAACCGCGCTCTCCCGTCCGACTCTGTGTTATCGCGCAAAGCATATAGAACGCGGACGTACAGGCGTTCCATTGCAGCGCGGCAGGAAGGGTGAGCGGCGGCAACAGTTGGGGTCGTTGCATAGATTAAGGATGTTTGTTGCGATGCTGTCGAAGAATGCGCACCAGTGGTCTGTGTATGGGCCATGTTTGCCAGCATCAGTTAAGGAGCAGGAAAGTAGGAACAGAACAAATCAATGAGTAATTCCGGTCTGCGATTATCAAGCCCTTGTCGAGTACCCCCGTCATCGCCATTTCCACGAATATTTGTTTTGTCATTATGTGGTTCCTGATGCCTCTACATAAGAAAGGCGCATATATTCCGGTTCTCTCAAAATAAAAGGATGATAGACTCACCTGTTCACTAGCATAGAAAACAGCTGGCGTGATCACCCTATCGCCGCGATCCAGCTGCCGCTTCAGTGCAACCGCGATCTCCTTATATGTGCAAGTTCTATGAAAGCGTCCGCAAACTCCATATCGGTAATGACGAAATAACACAAGGCGCGTAGTTCAGAGGCCAGAACGTCGTTGTTAATTTCTTTGCTTAAAAGCGCCTCTTTGAGCCACACAGCAATCACGTCAATTGTCACAGCCTTGACCGCTCTCTCAAGGGTGTTCGGACGAGCCATGAATGGGTGGGAGGATTCTGGGTCAATGTACATAGCTGAGAGAGAGCGTAATGTCTGTTCGGGGGGAAAGTGGACATGTTCATCTAGCGGCGCTCGTTAAGGACATGACCACATCGTTCTCCATGAGCCTAATAACGAAGCGGTTAGTTTCAGACGACTTAGCGGAAGACAAAGGTGAAAGCTGAAGACCCACACACCCTACAAACCAAGCGCATTCCCAAACATAACCACCGCCTGCGTGACAAGACAACGATGAAACTTAGCGGTCCCACCAGACGGCAAAAGCCCATGCAAATCTCTCCACACAACCTCAAAAATCGATATCATAGCCATCCTCAACTCCTCCTGACTCCTCTTTAAGTTCGTCGCCCTGGCATAACCTCATAAATATACACAATCTCCTGCAACGCTGTTTCCCAATGACACCGATGTGCAACGTACCCCGCACCAGTATCTTCCTCGAGGTGCATCTCGTTGCCTTGCACGATGCAATACACCAGCAGTTCAATCATTCCGCACCGCCTAACGCGTGCGTTGAGTTGAACGGAGTTGACGGTGGTGTCGCGTTGTTTATGCCACCGGGTTCGCTGGCGAGTGTGACTCGCCTTTACATGCCAAGGGGCACTGGGGTAGAAGGCAAGTAGGGAGGTTTGTGCGCTTTTATAGTACTTATGTCGCGATGATGGAGGAAAACCGGGACTCCGGTCCGGGGGTAAGGCATTATTTTTAATTTATGCCTTAAAATATTATGTAAATGAGTTGCTGGATCATATTTAATGCACATTTTGCTGATATTTTTCATCCAGTTCTTTGTCCACACCCTAATTGCAGTCGAGGTTTAGTAGTGGGTATACGTACAGTATTTTGGATCCACCCATCAGACATGTGTGAAGTAAATTATGGTCTAGTCATACTAAAATAACAAAATAACGTAGATGTCTCCAGAACGCAATTATATTCAACTAGAGGCCTCTGGAAAAGTTATTATGGATAATGATAGTAATAAATCGAAGGTGATAGTCGGGTGATAGTTTTAAAAAAACGCGGGCGTGTGATTGCGGAACGGCGGCCGAAATTTCAACAGCCAGGGTAGTGCACGATATCAAAGGATTCTCGTCATCCCTAAAGTGCTGTGCGCCATAGCGACATGATTGAGAGGAACCACAGTCAACCTAGTAAACAAAGTCACGGTCATTCCAAAAAATTTCAAAGACGCGTCCGAGTCAACCGCACCTCCGCATTATCAACATGAGTCGGAGCAGTCTCACGTAGACAAGCGCCGCAACGAGTTGAATTATTCGGAAGAACATGGTGCGGGTGGAAGAACGTCGACGAAATTACTGGAATTTGGTTTGGGAAGAGGGAAAGGTAATTAATCGCAACTTCAACATGTCCTCGCCTTATAAGCCCAAGCGGCATTACTTTCCCTTGGCTTGCACAGCTCAGTAGTAAATGAAGTGATACCTCTTCACCGCCCAAACGTTGTTGAAAGTACGAGAAATGAATTACGGCTGACGTTTTACAACCCGGATCTTCATGGTGTACTACTCCGTAAAATCCGGCACAACTTTCAAAAAAAGAAAAACTACTCGAAATGATAACAGAACGGCCTCCAATTACATTCTCGATAAAATGTGTTCCGAGAAACAGACTTCAATGTGCTGCAAAACAATAGCAGACAGCTCCAAGTGCCGCTTTTAATCTAGAAAAAAACAATCTAGTTCCCCGCGAAGCGTCGATTTCCACGCTACAAGAAATTTAAAATGATGGTATGACCCACAAATTACGGATCATTCTGCGGGCGACGCGCAGAGGAATATATTAAAGCACTAGTCTCGACGCCAACCGTTCATAACACTCTTGTAACACTCACCGCTGTACACTAACACATCCATCAAAGTCCCCTCCGTCCACCACCTCATAAGTACTTAACAAAGCGAATTCAACCCCTTGGAGACTGGTTCGTGTCTATAAAAGCACCGGCCAGTAAATAGTTGCTTAATAGCCAGCTTCTTTTGTTATGTTGCGCACACGGTCACACAAAACTCTAAAGTTCCTGTCGTCCTACGTTCTGTCAAAAAGGTGGCGGCCTCTATAACGGTGGGTCCGAGGGTGTGTGATATACATAGTATTGAAATTACGAAACAAAGAAAAGAAAGATGGAAGATACTTCATGAATGGTCAATGGGAAAATGGGGATGCACAGAGAAAGGAGGCCTAACAACGTTGTGAATGTGTACGTCTCCGAGTCGTCACTTTGACAGTTGTGCGCTTCCCACTAGGCGCTTCCTTCCAAAAAAAAATTGAAGTGATCGACGCCATGCTTGCCGCCGGGTACAACCCGGCGGCGGAATGGCAGTCATCCTCATAACGATAGATATCTTATCTATGTTTCAAGGTTGAATATAACGATCGCTAAAATATGTACCACGCCTACAGAAAATAACGTAGTAAACAGAAAATCTACGGCGTAAAATTATATAGATGTCCTGGGCATGGTCGTGAATGTTGAACAATAAAGAAGATATAAATTAGACCATGTTGCGAGGAAATATTCAGTAATCATACACGAAACTCAGAAGTCCCATGGCGAATGAATTGGCCAAGAATTGAGGGGTGAGTTAACGACGGCAATGGATGCAGTTGAGAGGCGATAGAAAAGACACAACCGTCTGGGCAGGCCTCAACCTGGGCGGCGGATAAATTACCAGAAAAAGGAAGAAAAAAGGCACTTACCACTGTTTGCACGAAGTGGAGCAAGTTTTGCAACCCCCCCGGTGCTCCTTGCTATAGCGGCAACGAGTGGAGCCACAATCCACCTAGAATGAAAGGAGTAATTACCATTACAGTCACCCGAACAACAAGAGAAACCATACCAGACTTTCCGCGTTGGGAGTGTCATGACCGCAAGCGTATCGAGTACATTGAACCTTTCGGAAGCACATGGCAGCAGCGAGCGAGGAAACGTTCAACGCGAATCACTTGGTTCCGTTATAAGCAGATGGTCTGCAAAAAATGGAATGTCAATCCTCAACATGTTCTCCGCTTTTAAATGGAGAAGAGATCATCCAGACCTGTATGGACCGAAAGACATTGAATGCGACTGCTTCCCAGACGGGTATGGCTTACACGGCTCGGTAAATCGGCCTAGCGTGTTCTCGTCGCCCAAACACGAGGTTAAATTGTGATCTTTTGAGACATCCATCGGTTTCAGGGTGAAGTCGATCAAACCGTCCTGTTAGTTGATATGTCATCGGGACGACCTCCATGCGCATTACAGATTCCTATAATAGGAAGATGTAGCAAAAATTGACAGTCAGCCTGGTGCGTCGACAGCTTAGAAAGTGCAAAACGACATATGCAATGTCACTCGATACAGTGGGTGAGAACTCACAATAACCATGGGGTCGAAGTTAATACACATGTAGAATGTTTGTGGTATCATGCGACATGCGAACAGAAGAAATTGACGCGGAACTAGAACAGGTCGTTGAGAAGTTTGATAAGGATTCACTTACATAGTGCGGCACCATTTGGGTTTTCCTGCCCAACAGATTACCTCCCCAAAACAGAATTATATGTTGGCTGGGACCGAGGCTCCAGCTCGCTCAAAACTGGTAGCCGAACTCGCTAGAAGCTGCGGTGAGCCCGAATAGAGCTTCCGCCGCGTGAACTTTCAAGGGTCCTTCTTCGGTTTAATGAATGACAGAAAATGCCAATTCCTCGGAAAGGGTTTGGGTCAATATAAGAAGTCCAACGAAGAGGCCTACGACCGTGAAACATAGATAAATTGTTTCCTTATCTTGAATTTGACTACATCAAGCTTGTGTCGACCTTCCGTACCAAAATTCGTGTCCTAACCATTCTCCGTCAAATTTGACAGGCCGTATGCTTCTTCCAGCGGCATTAGGCGATTTTGAGGGTTGAAGAAACCAGATATCGGTGACGCCTTGTGAATGTAGATAATCAAAGAGGCGATGGTAATTGAGTCCAACAAACCGCGGTCCGTGACTATCATCTGATAGCGCGAAATGCCCTCCGCGATTCAAAATAAGCTAAGGTGCTACTCAGCCTTCGCTTTTACGAGAGCCGTTGGACTTGCCTGGACGATTTCTTTTCCCGGGTAAGCAGTCTCCCACCCTTTCCTAAAAGCGGCAGCGTTCATCTCAAAGAGAGCTCCGTATCCTATTGCGTATTCCACATTGCGAGTTATCTTCTCCCAGACGGAAGGATACTCTAGAAATTGCAAATCGGGTGTGTAGAGTCGGCAAAGGTCAAAGTGGCCAACTATCTCTGGCTTGAATCGTTGAAGCAATTGATACTGCGCATCGAAGTACGCTAAAAGAAAACCTTCCTGGGCTTTTGTCCCATCATCTCCGAAGTTATGCAGCGCTCGTTCATAGGTATTTTGGTCGAAATCGATGGGGATACCGTCGACATGATGAACGGACCCAACGACATATTCCACGCGGTCCCCAAACTTCTGAAGAAGTGAATCCAGGCCATCGAGATCTTGACCAGTAATGTATTCAGTCTCGAGCCCCACCAAAATGGTAATTTGTGAAGCATATTGAGCCTTCAAACGGTGGGCTTCAACTAAGAATCTCTCGAACTGTTTCGCAAGACTATCTGCCGTCTCTCCTGCCTTGAGGATTCAAACATGAATTGAGCGTTTCAGCGAGAGATAACGAGAAGTATACCTCTTCTGGATATAGATCGACCAAACGATATCGAGGAACGTGCTCCGTCAAGCCATAGAGTTGGAACCGCTGACGGATAGCTTCCAGCAAGACCTCTTCCAAGGAACCAGAAGCATGCTTGCAAAATTGGCCAGAATGCGAGTGATGGCTATGAGGCATCGAGGGTCGAAGGAGTCGAGACCTGTGTTTTATGTCGCTTCCCGTGTAACTCGCTTCAGGTTCGGATCAAATTTCGCCTCCGGCTTTGTTACGTAAGTAGGTACAGTTATGCCCAGAATTTTGTGGTTTACATGTTTTTAAATGGATACAATACTTCTATTGCTAAATTTTGGTCTGTAAGTAGTAGTGTTGTAAAAAAAATTCTCGAAGAGTTGAGTGTTTCATGCGGCCAAGGTGGAGAATTTGGAGCCGCCCAAAAAGTTATCTGCATTGGTCACGTGCACGTAACTCTAGAGTTGTCGTCGCTCAGAGAGGAGCCTTAAACTATGTTAGAAGGATTCCGAAAAAAATCTGTTGAATGGATTCAATGATATTAATTTTGCTGTGTCGTCACAGGGCCTGTTCATCCGCGCGCGAAGCGCACAACGAAATTTCTGGCACGCCCCGAGCAGCTTTACTTCTAGAAGCATCCAAGCCATCTTTTTGTAAAGAATTTTGACACAATGTGTGTTTAGAATATCTCAATGAATTCTTTCTATTTTATTTATTTCCTTTCTTTTGACGGCCAGTAAACTGAACGCAAAACAACCGTACAGTTTCTTCGGAACGTATTCCAGAAGGATAAATATGCAAGAGTGCCAATACAAAGTGCTAAATCAAGAGTTTACACTCCTAATACATATTTTTGGGTATCTACGTCGTTCGTTTTTTGGAGCAGCATATGAATATATGAATCGGTTGGACTGCAGAGTTGCTTGGCTTCTGGACAGGAAATACTATCAAACGCGCCGAAGGCGGCCTGGGTGTCCTCGATTTTGTTGAATGAATAAATGCCTCGAACTTGTCATTCCGACAGCACCAATCAGAACCGCGGCCTACAGGAGTCGAAGGGTTAGATCCAATACTGATATTAAAGGAATACATACCCCGCAAAATATGATAGATCTATACCAGTTGTAATTTGTTCCAGACTCGCCTCGTAACAACCCTCCTTCAAGTGGAGTCCCTACAAGCAGAGATATCCCAACAATAGAGAAAGCGATTCCCATTCGCGTCCTGGGAGGCAATGCGCATCAGATGATGTCAACTAGTAACTCAACTGTCGCGTTAACATACCCGTGTTCGCCAGCGTGTAGACTCAGCTGGACTAACAGCGAGGGTATTAAAGAAACATCTGCGAAATTTTATTCTAACCAATAAGAATAAGGATACGCATGTTGTTTGCGCGCTACTTGCATGATCCCGACCAAAATCCGTAGAGGACCCCAAAAACGGCCATCCCTGTGAAATTTGTGATCGCAAACATACTGAACGCCAATGCAGACGAGATGAAGAGGCAAGGCAGAAGAATGTTATACGTTCCACATCTATCAGCAAAAAAATTAGGGAAGATGCGGCCAAGTACACTTCCAGCGTTTAACAGGGTTATCTAGGATACAAAAAATCATTGTACACAAGAAGGTCAAGTTTCAGAACTCACCGAATAAAATGCAAGGCCACTGGAAATCCCCTTATCAATGGAAAAGAGTTGGAGATAAAAATCTAACACCCAGCCATAAGCGAGTCATGATACCGTAATGACGAGGCGGCTTACACGGGAAGAACAATCCAAGATTGATGGAGAACGCGCTATACCAATCGATTTTGCGAGTTATCTAATGCATAACAAGATCTCACGTACGACGCAACGGAAAGCAGATATGCCGAGTCTTGCAAGATGGTTTTCAATTTCATCCAGCAGATGTTCACTTCTTTTCGCTCGTCAGAGGGCTTCGTTGTCATGATCGCGTTCGCCATAATTAGAAGAGCTGCAACCATGCCTCCGGTGACACGGACCGCGTTAGCGAAGCCGAGACGACCCATCAATGTATTAAGGATAATTGGCCAAGCAACGCCGCCGAAAGATGCTCCCTTAAATTGCGTAATGATCAGCATACTTAATTACATTTGAAGAGGGAAGTACAAACAGAAACGGCAATACCAGTCGCTAATGCCCTACGGCGTTGGTAATGTTGACCAATTATTGTCAGAGAAGGGAGAAATAGAAGCGATTGACCAAGCCCCATGCCGAAGGCTTGCGCCAAAAAGACCTTGAAATTTTGAGAATTATTGAATGTCAAAATCAGACAGCTAAGAAACCTGGTAGTATTTCTGACGACGACAGAGAGACAGCATGAGCATTGACACTACTTGCAGTAGCGTACCCAATGTCATCATCAGGCGGCTAAATATACATGCATCAGTGATTAGAAAGAGCAGATGAGATGGTTGCGAGCGTACAAATATCCCGCATCGAAAGCGATCCCGACGAGAAGCCCTGGACCATACTGCATAAAAAGTTGAAAACTTCCAATCCAGCTTCTCGGCCGTAAAAGGCCAGGTGAGTGGAAAACCCATAGGAGGTTGACTACGTACCCTCACCTTATATCGGAAGCGCTGTACTCACTCAAAAAGGTTCTCGTGTAATAGTCTTGGTAAACCCCAAAGGCTGAAATATAGCTAGCAGGATAACGTCAGTACTGTCCAGATTGTGGTAGCTAGAAACCGTACCCGTATGTGCAAAATTGTATCAACCATCTGAAACGTGACAATATTTAACAGAGGTGCACGAAAGGCGGAGTCCACTCACGTTCCAATGATCGTTTTCCAAGCTTCTCTCCCCCCCTCTAATGAAGGTTCGGTTTCGACACCTTCCGTACCCGACTCTGTAGATGCCTCCGGCCGTTTTTCCGCGTCGAATTTAGAGGGAGAGAGTGAAGAGCCACGCGCATTCGAAGATCGACTTGTGACTTCGGACATGCCGGTGTCGGGTGGTCGATAGTTGATGGATGAGATGTTGGGCGTAGAGGAAGACGATAATGGGGGGCTAGCGGTTCATCCCAAGACTTAAATATACCGACGCGAATATCCGACGAAGAAGTGTGGAAGGTACACCCGCAAGATCGTGACCTTAATTACCTCTTCGTGTTAGCTCAAATTAAGAACACGAATCAATCGGCGGGATTCGATCGGGTTGATACGGCCAAATTGGTGCGAAATATAGTCATGCCTCGCCTTTTGAGTCTGAACTGTGATGAGACAACTTGGAGGGGTTCACCGGTATGTATCTCTGGTATGCTTGTGCTGGCGAGTCACAAAATTATAACCTTTTATTCAAAAGTAAGTATTGTCGACCAGAGAAATTCAAACCTTGAACCCACATTCAGAAGCAAGAAGGCTAAAAGACATATTCTTAAGCCCGTCGCCACATTCCACCACCAAAAAGCCTGCGCCAATGGCTACTGTAATTTCAGTTCCCCTTAGAACCGGGCCGGTAAAGTATGATAGGTATGTTAGAGATAAACATGATACAGAGAGGCCAAAGGGGTGATGCATACCTACACAGGAAATCGGGTGTTGGAAAACGATGTTTCAATTCGAAGTCCATAGTGGATGTGGTCTGGGATCATGACACGTTCCCCTCTCCCGTCCTGGATCTGCTTGGGGCTGGGGTTGGAAAACACGTTTCGTCCTTTTCATAAATGCTTGCTCCTTGGTAAATCTAGACAAAAAAGGACAGAATTCCTTGATGCGGCCAGGATTCTGGAAGCGTCTTTTGTGCGAGGGGTAAACCAGATTAAGAATAGCGTTCCTAGGCTGATTGACTCGAATCCGCAACGGAAAGAGAAGAAAGGTGGTGGTGAGGTGGACAGCCTGTACGTAATAATCACCCACAAGGTGGAAACGTTTGATTATGGCCCAAAAATATATATAAATGGTCGCTTCAGCCCACTACCACCTCTGCATTACCTTGCGGATTTAATAGACATGACACTGAAATGTGTAGCATCAGTTTAGGATAGCTGGAATAGCAGATCTCTAGGTTAAGCTTCACCGAAACTTCTTGAAGTACCAAAAACGGACATGAATAAAACGCAACGCATCTTGCTTTATGTCCATGTTTGTAGCGTTGGTGTGGTGAGACGCGTACATAAAATGTTCGATGGATTTCTCCGAAATGTTTTGGAGACGACGAGGGAAAGATATCACGGACAAGCCTTTGCGGATTCGACCTGCACCTTGCTGCATGTGCTTCGAGATAAACACCGAATTCCGACCTGGACCCACTACGTGCCGAATGTCACAATTTGGGATGCACTGCTTGCTTTTGTATCCGCCCAGATTAAAGCCTGTTAGGACTCAGGTTATCGCCTCGGCTACAACCAAAAACTAACTGACAGGTAGAAATATCGAGCTCGCCAGAGTTGGGGCAGAAAAATAGTGCGAGAAGGTGTGGAGTACAGCCAAGTAATCACAGTCAAGACAAACCTTTCAAAATGGAAATGAGAGAAAAGAGCGCTTTAGCGTTAGAGAAAGGCGGATTTCGCGACTTTGTTGAAAAAAGATGATACGGAGACTTCTGTAACCTGTTGTCTGTGATGGATTCGGAACGGGAAAATTTGATGTTCACAGCATCAGGCAAAGGAAGTGCACGTTCCCAAGGAAAATAGCAAAGCTTGGGAGAAGGACCATCAGAGTAATTATCGCATATGCTTTAAGCGTATATCTTGAGTAACACCCGTTTTAACATCCAAGGTTCCGTGGCTGGAGAAGTGGAGAGTCTTGTGTGCTCAAAGGAAATCTGTGGTGAGTGTACACCTTTCGAGCCTTCAACTATAACGGCATTGATTGAAAATCTATCCGAAGAAAACGGGAGCCGGCGGCATAAACATCCGAATTTAATGAGCTTGTCCCAGGTTTTGCGAAGATGAATTGTCGGACGACGGAATGGATATTCTTGTGTGCTTCCCTATAGATTAGTAACTATAAGATGTTGCAGCCGAGGTCGTCGATGAGCTCGTGCCTGGAAGTGGAGGCCATTATAAAGTGGACCATGGTGCCAAACATCCGGAAAAGTGGGCTCTTCTTGCAAAGTGGCGGCATGCGCGCACAACATAGCTGGCGACAGCATCCGTGGTGAGGAGGGAGGGGCTGGAGACGAGGTCGTCAGTTGACCGGGAATTGCAAGCAGCTAGCGCGTACCAAAAAAAATAACGCGACACTGATTATGTGCAGACGCGCCAAGCGTGTCGGCCGAAGGGCACTTGAACAAAAGAAAATGAGGTCTTCGGATTCTTCACCCCAGAAAGTTCCTCCTCGTCGAATTCCCTCAGTTACCTCCGCCTCCATCCGCGCAGTCTGCAGGTCCTCCCTGCCCTCAAAGCCATTAACATCGCTTAGGGGCCACTGCGGTATCTTGCAGAGCAAACTTGGGGACACAAGATAATTGTGAAATAGACATCATCTTTCCGCAGCAAGTGAGGTGGAGGCGAAGGCGCGACGCAGCCAACGGTAGAGCAAAACACATTCAAGTGCGCTGTGGAGATTGTCCGTGCCCTCTGGAGAAGACCAAGTAGAGGCAGCGATATTCTAATCATTAAATTGGAATATATCTTAACAACAAGTCCATGACCAGTTAAATCAACTCACCGAGAAAAGAGAAGCCATTACCTGCCATGGTGGCTTGATTATGCGCCTTTGTCGCGACGACTCGCTTCCATTGCCAACGAGGTTGAAATTGGTGGGAGGATTAACATCTCACAACTTGCGCTCGGCTCGTGGTTATATCGCCGAATTTTAACGCTTGGGGATGATGTGTATAATGTTACGATGCATCCGTGGCGGCCAGGAGCAGGAAGACATCGGAGATGAGTACTTGAGTACTGGTGTTAAGTTGGGGGAAAACTTGTCAGGATCACGTGGAGAACAAATTGCCTATTTGGTTTGGAAGACATCGGCAAACATATAGCCCGCTTTCATATGCAACTTGCCAACATCTTGCACATCCCGCACTCTCAACCAGTAAGGTCAACCAAAGGCCATCGGGAGGCGATCCAAACGCCCAAGATTCAGATTTTACTATAGCATCCGCCTTAACATCAAGGATAAAGGACTTACTGTAAATTAAATGACGGTTTTATCGTTGTGGGTATTTTCTTTTTTCACTCGGCATGATGACACCGACGAGTAGGTTAGTGCAAGATATTTATTTAACAATGCGCCTCACTTTCGTCGTTCAGAAGTTTTAGCGTCAAATCAGAGTCATAAATTTAAAGAAAAGCTTCGTGCATATTGCGATATTGACGTTCGGGAGCATGCGGTGGGGAAGAAGCCGACGCCCAAGTCAGAGAGCCTATCCCTCTTCCGCTCAATCCCTGATCTGCGTAGTGGCCCTGGGGAGCAGTGCTTCCGGCAAAACCCTCTGTTCCTGAAGTGCGTCACTTGCTCACCAAGACAAAACGCGACCTTCATACCGATTTTATCGGGTGCACGATCAATATTCAGAGCTGAGACGTCGGCCCGCAAAGAATCGCGCGCACTTTCCGTGATATGTTGCGGATTGCTGATCAGTGCAATAAAGCGACCATGGAAAAAGGATCGGCGGAGGCGGCTCGGAAACTGAGCTTTGTGAGTTTTCGTTTCGAAATTTGAATGAGAGAGGAGTAAAAATTTACAAGTCGCTCTAACGCCCTCTGTGTCGTATAGCTCGTCGATATCACAGTACAGAGGATGGGTCTAGACACCTAGTTAAGAAATCTGTGGCAACGATGGAGGCCCCCGTAGGGCCGTAAGCATCAGCTACTTTCAGAACTGTGGAGGTTACTTATTTCAAATTTCTTTGCAGGGCAAGTAATCGGGTTTTGCCAGTGGGTGACCTCTCTGACTGATAGCCTTGTGTGTCTTGAAACTTTGAATCCCCGGGCTTCGCAGTCGAAACGATGGGGTGAGATTTATAGATTGAAGCGTGGGTGGCGTTGACCTTCAATTCATGGCATATCACAGATGCCGATGAGTCCAACCGGATCAACATTTAACATTCAAAGAAACTCGGCAGTGATCGTGATTTGCGCTCAGGAGCAATGCAGTAATTGCAACGAGTTCAAGAAACGAATTCTGGTGAGGTCGCGTCAAGAAACAAAGCCGATGGAGGGACCAAGCAAGTTGTGAATACACATACGGAGAATTTTTCCAGTAATAACAAATGCGCATGAATTTCCAGAAATTTCCCTGGTCGGTTTTCAAGATCAGAAATTGTAATTAAATTAATTTCCAGGACTGGGGCGCCCCTGCATTTTTGACAAGAAGACGGCAAATCGCGCGATAAGCATGATGCTCAGGCCGCCAGGCGTCGATCTTTCCCATGACATCGTCATCGTACTCTCGAAATGCGTACCAATCCTCGGATGGAAGTGCTTTAAATATAAGAAACTGTACCCAACGATCCTTTCGCGCCTCAGTATCCCTCCATCCTTGGATCTGTGTCATTCGTCACCCTAACACATTGGTCGCTGCACAAATGGTACAAGAACCCCACTTCTGGCTGGTTTGGGCGATGAAGGGAGCCTGCAGTGAGTCGTTGTGAGCTTGTCATGATAACTTCTGCCACTACTGACTCAGTTCCTTGCTGCCCAAGTCGGTGCGCTGGCTATCCAAGTCATGGAGTTCTTCCATGGCTTTGTCGACGAGGTCGAATACATATGGCAGTTCGTTAAGTCTCTTACTCCTCGACGTCATCCTTTAACAAGTCTATCTATCCATTCATTCAGAGGTCGGGTATCCTTCGTCACCTACCTATACGCATGGTCGCGCTACTTCCCCCTCATCGCGCAAATGTAAGAAACCCCCCTTCACAATTTCCCTCCTCGAACTCTTCACCACCACCACTCCAGCGTCAACCTAGTTTTCATGGAAATAGCACAATCTCCTTCCGCCGGCGACCGCACCTGCCTAATGGGTTACATATCCAAAGCAGTTACCGCCCAAATCGCAACAACCTGCGTCGAGCTAATACTCCTGGTCCGCGGTAAGCTAAGCCATTTCTCGGCTAGCATGGACGCCCAGTCTTATAAATACTTATTCTTACATTTAAACCCTGGTCCTTAGTGCACGCGCTCTACAACCGCAGCCGGAAATCTGGGGTTCTATTAGCGCTGGTATTCATCACTGGCTTCGCGCTAGAGGTAACGAGCGATATTAGAGTCATCAAGTCCGTCATTGACGGTCAACACAAAATCTGTACACCACCGCCATACGAACGAGTCGCCCTTGCCCTTTTCGCGTACGTTGGCTCACTTTCAACTTCTCCTTCACTCAAAGACTCATTCGGGATTTTAAGGGCCGGCGTCGGTTTGGTGCAAAGCACCCTCCTCCTCATGACCGTCAGCAAAGTCATTCTCGGCCGTAAATTGGGATGGGCGAGAACGCCGCTCGTATCGCTCATGTTGCGTGACGGTGTCCTCGTCTTCGCTCTCCTCGTTGGTGAGCACTACGACCATCTATTTTTTGTTATCCATTTTCACGTGTCTCGTCATCCTCCCAAGCTGTGGTATCACTAGTGGTCACGTTTGAGCTTGCCCGGAGCATGGGAGTCTTGATATGGAACGCCATCTTTTCGTACGTCTTCCTTCCTCCATCCCAAGGCCAAAAAAAAAACTAACAGCTACCTGATTTAGGTGGTACGTCTCCCTCCTCTCAATCGTGGTACGCCATCTACTTGTTTACCCCTTCCAAACTCACACATGACTTACTCGATTAACCGTGTAGGGCTGTCGTGTGATAATGAACATGCGTCGACTCGGGCCACCTATGACACACCAACGGTCCTCCGGCATGTCAGAGCTACAGCAGCTCACGTCGGTGTTCTACCCCGACTCGGAGCAAGTCGCTTGCTTGACATCATTATCGCACTGATGAGTAGGCCCCGGCGGAGAGGGAGGAAGATTTTACCAAAACAACAACTTGAACAACATCAAAGCAGTACGACACCCCTAGACTCTCCCGTCGTCAAACTATAAACGTCAAGTACCTCGCACACCCACTGCTTGACGACGCAGATAGAAGCTCTGCGCAGCCCAACAACGTCGGTGCCTGCCGCCAGACACCAACAGTTGTCCCCAAAAATACCAGGCATAACTTATTCATACACGACTTTGATTTATATATTGTAGTACCAGGAAAAACCATGTATATCACTTTCACGAACACCTTAAAGCAACTTGCAGTCCATAGAATAAATAGTACGTATGTCTATCTGTAAATACCAAATCCTTCCACCCAACTCAACGGATGCTCAAAATCCCCTCCTTGGTCGAATTCAACCTTCCACCACCAACATCATCCACACTCGCCGCCTTCTTCTTCTTCCCGCTTGTCTCAGTCGGCACGTCCCACACCCTCCAAAACTTCAAATTCTCATCCCCAGCGCCCGTACAAACGACGTCGCCCGCAGGACTCAAGCAGCTGAAAAGCACCCTCGAGTCATGCGCGTCCCGAATCTCCGCGACGCGTTCCATGCTCGGGTAGGCGTGCAACATGATCGAGTTGGTGGGGTACCCGTGCGTGGTGAGGAGTTCCTTGCGATGTGGGGACCATTGGATGGAGGTGATTTGGGATGGGGTGCGGAGAGTGTGTAGACGTGCGCCGGTGGTGCTGTTCCATACATTGATCGTAGCGTCGTTAGTACCTCCGCCCGAGGCAAGCAGTGAGAGCTGCCAAGGACACCATGCAACTGCCTACAACATCAAAGGTCAACTTCGTTCCAAACATTCTTGCAAGATAAAGCCCACCTTAACAGCAGCAGTATGGTTCCTCTTCGTCCACTTCGCACTCCCCCTCGCACCCTCACCCACATCACCCAACCGCCCATCCCAAATATTAACAACATTGTCATTCCCACCACTAGCCAAAAGCTCGCCATCACTCCTCCACTTCAACCCACACACTTCCCCGGTGTGCCCAAGCAGCTCCATAACCTTATGCCGTGGCATCCTCACATCATGATGCCAAATACTCCCATCGCCACACCCAGAGCTCAAAATATGCTCATGCCACGAAAGCGTCGCAATCTGCCCCTGATGCCCACTCATCGTGCGCAGCTTCTGCCCAGACTCGACATCCCAAAGCTCAACCTCCCCATTCCCATTCCCAACCCCCAGAAACGCGCCGTCGTTGGAGAAGTCGACGCTGGACACGTACGATCCCTCAGGTGCCTCGCCCAGCTGGACGACGGCGCCGGTGTCTGCCTTCCAGATGTAGGTAGATGCTTCAAGGGCGACAGCTACTGCATTCTGGCACGACCAACTGAGAAGGTTGAGATAAAAATCATCCACCATGCCCGGAGCATCAAGCACCCTCTCCGGTTGTGTAGGAATCTTCCGCGTCTTGTTCGTCGTAGCTCCAGTAGAGGTAGCAATCGCACCAGGCCTTTGAGCGTAAAGCGGCCTCGCAAACTCGCGTTGCTGGGCAAGGGTGGTATCGGAGGAAGACGCGGAGGGGGGCTGTTCGTGATACCCCAGAATGCGGCGGTTCAAGGGTACTCCGGTGGCTGCGGCCAACCGTGCGGTGTGTCCTGGAGAAGCAGCTTGGGGATTGAGGGAGAGCTGTTCGAGGGTAGTGGAGACGGCTGCGATGTCAGTTGTCTCGCGTTGGGTTATAAAGCGATCTCTTTGGTCGAGACCTGCACGATTCTGCAACAAGAGGGATCAGTGTTAGAATGGGGTATAAGAGCCCTTGGAATGATTTACCACTGCAGGGGTAGACTTGGATCGCTTGATCTCTGCTTTTGGGGGCGGAACGTAGTCGTTCGTCACAACGTCGAGACGGCTTTCCACACCCCCCTTTCTTATAACACCTCCACCCGCCTGGCTTCTAAACGAATCAGAAACAGGGATGCCACCCGATGTCCTCTTAACCGGTGACGTTGGGCGTGACCGCGACGAAGCAGGGGCAATGAAAGGGTTCGTCGCATTAAATGGCGTCGTGGTGGACGACTTTGAGCTCGACTTTGCTCGGGAACGTTTGACAGGAGAAGAAGCGAGTGAGACGCCATTCATGGCTGCCGTCAATGACGGCGTCAAAGGCGTCTTGGTCTCTGAGCGAGAACGGTGACGAGAGGGTGTTTTGGGACTATTGAACATGGTCGACAGCGGCGAGAGTAAAATAGCAATGCAGCAGAGTAAAAAAGAGTCAAGAGCAGTCAGAAGAACGGTGACACGCCAAAACAACGCGGCATTTTTCAACTTCCATTCTGGTCAGGTGATCGTGCAGTCACGTCATGTGACCGGACGCGTCCGGACGGTATAACGACGTAAACTCTGTGTCCACTAATCTTATTCAAAAGAGGAAGGGCCCGCCTTGGGGAAGGCACTCCATGCAAAAAGCCGAGCTCGCATCGCAAGACCAGGCGTGCTCTCCACGCTTTTGTAGACTCCAATCTGCTGACTTTCACGAGGAGATCGTACAACCTTAGTCCAGGCCAGAGTCTCAACAACGCAGTCATAATTAGTGGCTAGTTCGCAAAGCCTACTGTATATGCCTGGCCGCAGGTCCTCCTCAAGTGTTCTCATCCCCATGAAGTCAACACCACGTTTTCGCCGTTAATATCGCGTCAAGACCCTCCCTCTTCATTAGCGCTTGACTATACGCTGGAATATATGAAAATTAATAAGTAAAGCATTACGAGGATGACGGGGATCAATACTTACTCACCACATGTATCACACCAGCTCACGAGTACACCTAGGTGGTATGCTTACTGTTTGAGTTTGAAGCTTCGCCTACGTCACTTCCGCAACAGTCTGGACTTGAAGTGCAGAGAGCCGGTCATATCAAGCTCGTCGAGACGAGTTCCGGCTCAAAGGTGTCCTCGAGGACGGTAGGATCCTGTGTATCCCCAGCGGCTGTATGAGTAGTATACGATGCAGGTGCCAGTCATCGGATCCAGTTGCTGCTAAAGCACGTCCCAACCCTGGGTAAGCAACTAGGCGCAGATGCATCGCGAGTACGACGTCCAGCGAGGACTACGCGAAATTCAGGGTGAGATAATGTTGAGGTCGTCTTGGATGTTGTTGTCCTGGTGGACGACACTCCCCCAATAGCTGATACAGGGAATAAACTCAGTACAGCTGGGAACAAGTTCTCCGAGTCCCCGGCTGCCAACTCCTCTCTTGCACATCCTCCCATCCTCCAACATCGCCGCAGCCCTCTCGATAATTGAGCCGGCGGAACGTACTGGCGCTTGAACACGAGCATCCGGCCCTTATCAATTTGAACGACAAAGTCGATAATGAAATCTGACACAACAAAAGGTGCGCTCCTCGTCACGACTCGGTTTTGGCAAACTGGCGGTGAGGTGGTGAGTTGGACAATATTTCGTGGTTGGTGACTTGAAGTTTTCCTTTGATGTCCTTGGGTCGGTCGTCCTATCAGGAAGTATTCGGTTAGTTCGAATCGAGAAAGCGGTTCGATCGCATGATCAAAGAGACTCACCTTTCTGTATGTCCTAACACATCACTGACCAAAAGCTGCTCATCCCATATCTGCCACAATATAAGCCAAACCGTCCGCCAACGTCCCCACTCCTGTTTTATCGTTGAAAGGGTACGCCGAGTTCTTGGCTGGCGATGGAATATTGAACTTCATGTGTGCTGGCGCGAGCGCCCGTTTGAGGCCGTCCGAGATGGAGCATGCAAGCAGTTAAAAAATGAGGTGGCGGAAGGAGCTTCGTACCGGGAAGAACTAGACAGCTGGGCAGATACATAGGCACTTTCTTCAATCATGACGTACCGGAACATCGTCGTTATTCCTCGCTGATGACGGGGGTACTGCCCAAAAGACTGCGAACTTGCACGAGAATAAGGACCAAGGCAGTGGCTAGAGGAGAATGGAGAGTTGAAGGTCAGCCTTTTTTTCTGTTCGAAATAGCAGCTTGCCTCACCTTCATTGTCTCTGACACGTTGGAGCACCCACTCCCAAGGGTTCTTCGTCAAGCCCAGGCATGATGCATGAGTTTGAGTATGTTGCTGAATGGCTGCGACTAAAGTCGCTGTTGGATCAACCAACGTGTAGTCATAGCCTTTCAACCGGGTAAATCGCGTTTCCTTGGCCGATATCCTGATTTTTAAGTGTACTCTCCTCGACCTGTGTATCTACGAGCGCGTTATTTG
Source organism: Laccaria amethystina LaAM-08-1 (assembly GCA_000827195.1). Lineage (NCBI taxonomy): Eukaryota > Fungi > Basidiomycota > Agaricomycetes > Agaricales > Hydnangiaceae > Laccaria > Laccaria amethystina. The sequence continues at coordinate 28,065 of KN838546.1, read as the reverse complement.
CGATGACTGCCATCCACAAAAAAAAGGTGACGAACCACAATCACACGAGGCTTCTGAACAAAAAACCCAAAAGAACTCATGGGCAGTTGAAGCAGTGGAAACTAACCCACTAATGGAATCGCATCGTCCCGAATATTCTCTCCGTCCTATGAGGATGGCCCTTGCAAGCCAAACTTCACGGTGTCGGTTGAAGCGTTTGTTTGCATTACTTGAAGTTTTCATGATCCAAGTCGACATCAACGAAAAAGACCATTGCGTGCGCTGTGCTTTGTGTAGGATAGCAAGGCGCTCCAGCCGGTTGTACGTTCATTACGGCCTGTAGTCAGTATCGTTGATCATGCAAGAGGGGGCAAGAGATCCGCAGTAAATTGGGTGAGGTGACGGGTTGGAAGTGAGTGCAAGTCCCCAAATCCAGAAAATTCGCAATGGCGCCCGAGATCATTGAGCCTGTAGGGCGAGCATCGATGGTTATACATAGAAGGATAAGAATAAATTAAGTGAAGCCTGGGTGGAGCGGGCCGGGAGCGGCAGCGAGGCTGATGCATGGGAGTTCCTGGGAAACTCATGCCAGAAACATCTTGATCTCCACCACAACTTACGACGACAAAGCCTCTATGTCTCTGAGAAGGATATTCCAGCCATCTACAAGGTCCAAGGGCGGCCAGCAAGCCGCCACTCCACCCAACGATCCCAACACATCCTCGAAACAGAAATCCGCGCTCGGTGTCGCTATGTTTGCCCTTTCCGCTGCGAAGGAATCATCTGATGCCTTTCCTCCCCTCAAAAGTGTCATGGGTGGTCTAATGTTTCTTCTGAACAACCATCAGGTGGGTCGTTGAAACTTCCACATAAACTTGTCAAAGCTAACAACTTCGTTAGCAATGGTTGACGAATCGAGAAGATGTCGATAAGCTGATGCGTCGGCTGGAGTCCTTACAGAGCAAGTTTTTGAAAGATGGTAAAACAGGTGGTGACGTTCGAGAGAATCAGAGGCGCACCGAGCTTTCTAAGTAAGGGCCATAATCTTTCAATGAATCGATTAGCGCTCATTTTTATATGGCGTGCTCCGCAACCGCAGAAAGCTGGAAAGTGTCTGTTTACAGCTGAGGGAAATTCAAGCTGAGGATGGGTTACTCAAGTATGTGACTGCTGGGGATGAAGCTGCCCTGCTTTCGGGGATTATAGAGGAAGTTCGTGATGCTATCATCGAATATCAAGTGAGTTTTTCTTGGTTCAAGTTAGCGCTCGAAATTTATGCTGTTCAAGGTTGCCTTGCAGTCAGATATCTATGACCAGAACATCAAAAATATTGTGAGCTTTCCGTAGACCTGAAATATTCATATCACAGGCTCATTTCTTTGACAGGCATTGGGTGCTTACATTTTTTATTGTTATGTCATGGTGACACTAATTTTTGTCATAATGCCAGATGAAATCCGTGATATTCAAGTTCTCTATCGTGCCCAAAATGCCAGCTATCAAGCTGATCCAGGCAAGACTTGCCTTCGTGGGACTAGAACCCAAGTTCTCCTACAGCTTGACAAGTGGTCTCAAAACCCTCAAGATCGGCGAGTCTACTGGCTCAATGGCCATGCTGGGAGTGGAAAGACTACCATTGCACATACTTTCTGTCAGCGAGCTTTTGCTGATAAGCAACTTGGTGCCAGCTTCTTCTGTTCTCGCGATTTTGTTGATCGAAGTGATTTACTCTGCATTTTTCCTACTCTGTCATATCAACTGGCTACACAGGTTCCTGCTTTTCGTGCTCATGTTGTAAAGACTCTCAGGTCTAGATCTCACAGTACTCTTGAGTCTTTGTCTAGTCAACTCAAGGAGCTTCTAATTGAGCCTTTAAAGGCTTCTAAAATGGCTACTGTGATTGCTATTGATGCTCTTGATGAATGCAAGGATGATGAACCTGCATCAGCCATTCTCTCTTTGCTGGGTAGATATATGCATGAGATACCTTTGGTAAAATTTATTATCACTGGCAGACCTGAAGCACCCATCAGGAAAGGATTTAGGTTGCCTCTTATGAAACCTATAACAACTGTATTTGTTCTTCATGATGTGGAACAATCTCAGGTGGACCAGGACATTACTTTATACTTCAGAACTAGGCTTCCTGAGCTTGTAAAGGACTGGAGTGATCTAGAACTGCCATCTCCCTGGCCTTCAGATGATGAGATCAAAATTCTGACTGAAAAAGCTGCAGGTCTATTTATTTTTGCAGCTACAGCTGTATCTTTGATAACATCCATTGGGCATGAACCAATCAAACAGCTGGCATTAATAACATCTTCTCCAACATCATATGTCCATGAGGGGCAATGGGGTATTGATGAGCTGTATTCAAAGATACTGGAAGGGGGATATGGAGCAATGAGCTCAGACCCATCATATTTTCTGCATTTGAGACACGTTTGGGGCTGTATTATGACAGCTTACAATCCTCTCACTAAAGACACTTTGGTTAATCTCCTTGGGAGAGATTTCAATGATATTGCTGCATCTCTGAGGCTGTTACATTCTGTTCTTCTGGTTCCAGATTCACATTCAGCCTTCATCAGGATTTACCACAAATCATTTCCTGATTATATTACAGACTCAGCTAGATGCACAGATATCAAGTTTTTTCTAGATCCAGAAATTCACCATGCTGTGATGGCAGCTCACTGTCTCAAAATGATGAAAAGAAATCTAAAGAGAAACATCTGTGGCCTTCCTCCGTATACTATGAATAAAGACATTGCTTCTGAAGTAAAGGAAGCCTCTGTTAGCTATGCTCTAGAATATGCCTGTCACTTCTGGGTCAAGCATCTTTGCCATACCAAGAAATCCAGTGATCTACTGCTTAATTCCATTGAAGACTTTTTGAAAAATTATCAAATCTTCTGGTTTGAAGTAATGAGCCTTGTAGGTGATTTGGGAAGAGTTGTCTACAGTCTGAAAGAATTGCAAACATGGCTTCACCATGTAAGTTACAATAATAACACTATTATTTTCTCTTCTTATTGTTTATTTCAGGCTGGAGCTAATGAGTTGGTTGCATGGATAATTGATGCACAGAATTTTGTTCTCAAATACTTTGATGCCATTCAGGAATCTGCACTGCATCTCTACCACTCTGCATTGCCTTTCTGCCCCACCAAGAGTTTTCTCAGGCAGCATCACCAGAATTTGCTCACAGAAGAGGTACATGTGAAATTAGGTCTAGATGAGGACTGGGAAACTACCTTTAGGACTATTAAAACAAAGTCATCAAAGCTTTCCTCAGTTATTTTTGCTCAAGATGGAAGTCTTATTGCAACATCTGGTGACCACTCAATACAAATTTTTCATGCAGGAACTGGTGCCTGTTTGGCTACAATGGTTCTTTCTGGCTTGAGCCCTAAAGCAATTGCCTTTTCAGGTGACAATATCTACTTACTTTCATCTTGGGATGATAAAGGAGTCAGACTCTGGGATGTTCAGACTGGTGACCTTGTTAGAAACTGTGTGGGCTGGCATCACAGTAATGTGATTGACGTTGCCTTTTCTGCAAAGAGTAACAGATTTTCATCACTTGATGACCGTGGTAAAATATGTGTTCGATCTACAGTGTCAGGCATACTTGAGTGTACCCTTAAAGCTGAAAAGGGAACTATCTATTGTTTGTGGTCACCTGAAGACAATATTCTTATAACATATGCACCAACAATTATCTGCTGCTTCAACATCCTTAGTCAACTTAGTGTACAATCCTTCCAAGGGCATCAAAACTCACCATCAATCCTTACCATAAACCATATGGGCCCCCTAGCTGTCTGGATAGGGAAAGATGTGGTGGTGGTCTATAACCTTCTTACACATAAGAAAGTTAATAAACTTAAATGCAAGGAAACATCACAGATAATTCAAGGAGTAGGAAACAACCCTCAGAAATTTGGGAAGCCAGCTCTTGTTCTGTCACCAGATGGAAAAGTTTTAATTCTCAGGAAATATGAGCAACTACAAGTCTATGATTTTCAGTCTATATACTCAAAGCCAGAAGCTGTATTCAAAAGGTTTGATAAAGAGAGTGATGTTATCTTTGCACCTGATGGAGCATATCTTGCTCTTACTTCAGCCCAAGATGGCACAGTAAGCTTTTGTCACTGGAATGCAAATTCTCTTGGATCTGAATCTCATGCAGCCATCACATATGTTTGTACCTCACCAGATGGTAAACTGATGGCATCTGGGCAACAAGATGGAAATGTATATATATGGTCACTAGAGTTTGACCATGAGCTCTTTACAAAAAAGGTTTCTTATGGAAGGTCTGTTGAGGCATTGACTCTGTCGCCAGATAAAAAATACATTGCCATTCATTTTGGAAGGTCCAATGTTTGGAATATATCTATTCAAGTGTGGAATGTTGTGTATGAGTCAGAGGACATACAACAACTTGATATATATCAGACAAAATACTTTGATCCTACCATGTGTGCTCTGAAATTTCTGGACAACAACAATCTGATGCACATGGTTGTTTTAGAAAGAAGAAGATTGGATTTTCACTTTTGGACTTTAAAATCTGGTAAATTTGAAACATACAAAATAACAGGGATTGAGCTGCATGATACAGTTGAAAGGCCTTGGATTCTTGAAGCAGATAATAAAGCTGTGATCTTGCACCATTCAGGAAATTTTGAAGACAGCTATAAGTTCAACTTTGAGTTGAACACCGGGGAGTGCACTTTCAATGCTCCAATGCAAGATAGATATCACCTAGTGGTTAAGGATAATTGGATTTTGGATAGTAAAGGCAGAAGAATTATCTGGCTTCCATATAATGTTGTCTCATCTGATGGAAACTGGGATGAGAAAGGAAACTGGGGAAGTTGCCATGGAAGGGGTGCAGATATATTGGTTTTGGGAGGAAAGAATGGGAAAACCTTTGTGCTTGATTTTAGTGCAGTCTACAATATCATTCCAACCTCTTTTGCAGAGGATGTTGCCCAGAAGAGGATCAAGTTGGTATTTCAGGATAAAAAGACTGAGTCAGACATATAAATCATATGAACCTTTCATATTTTGTACATAGGTACTCTTCATGTATAAATGTAGACTTAGTATACATTTGGGCATGTATACAAACATTTCCCTCTGTAAAAGTCAATCATGATAATATATTTTTTGCAAGCCCCTGAGAGTCATGTGCTCTTGGGATACAAATGAGGATAAACACATGTGTGTTGGGTTGATTTTTTCACGACCCAACTCTTGCATCTGAGGCGTCATCCAACAAAACGAGCAACATCGTGTATGACCCTAACGAAACCGACCAGACCAAGACAAATAAAACGCCATGACTCGGACACCACCCCAACCTGACACTGCCACTGGCATTGCACACGACACTTTTCCCACTCCCACTGCCGCCCCTCCTCGTCGTCGTCGTCGTCGGTCCCGTGCAGCGCGCTCTCCCTCCCTCACGCGCTCGACGACGAGCAGCAGCAAACGCTCTCCGTCGCCTATCGTCTCGTTCTCGCCTTCCGGGGAGAACGCCAAGGGCGTCAAGAACATCACGCGAAAAGTCATCAAGACGCTTGAGGGGCTCGGACATCTTGACGTGGTGGATATGGTTACTTATGAGGAGGGTGATGAGGAGGAAAGGCGTCATGATAGAGGGGTTGAGAAGATTGAGAAGAGGGATCTAAGGAGTGCTGGTGCTAAACCCGAGACTAACGGCCATTCACATTCACACTTGACGACGGTGAATGGGAATGGGAATGGTGCCGTGGATGGGGGCTCGGTGGATAAAACGAAGAAATTGGATTTGGAGATACCGAGGAAGGCGTTGCATGCGTCCATTGGTACGTCGGGTTTGTCGGCTTCTGCGGTCTTGGTCGTCTGCCCTTGCCTCTACGATTTTTATGAACGGTTCACTGACTTTCCTACCAGGATTCTTTACGCTCTACCTATACGTTTCAGAGAGCGACGCGAGAAAGATTACGCTGGCCCTCTGGACAGCCCTAGCCATCATCGTGCCGGCCGACATGCTACGTTTCCGTTCACAACGTTTCGAACGGACATATGAACGTTTCTTAGGATTCCTCATGCGCGAAAGCGAAAAGGTAATCTCAAACTCCTTCCTCCGTTGTCACATTGCAAGCTAACTCTTCACAGAACTCAACTAACGGCGTGGTATGGTATATCCTCGGAGTCAACTTTGTCCTCTCCCTATACCCACAAGATGTCGCAACTGTAGCCATTCTCATGTACGTATCCCCCTTCCTCACCCACTGTACCCACTGCCTAACCTCCCTCGTTCTAGTCTCTCATGGGCTGACACAGCCGCGTCCACATTCGGCCGCCTCTACGGCTCCAGCACAAGCAGGCTCCCAGCACGCCTCCCCATCCTCCGCCTCCCTCTCGCTCCGCGCAAGTCGGTCGCAGGGTTCACCGCCGCCTCTATAACAGGCGCCCTGATCGCCGTCGGCTTCTGGAGCCTCGTCGCACCTTTCCGGAATGGAGGGCGGGACGTGACCTGGGCGCTGGAAGGTGGTGTCCGCGCCGCGGGACAACATCTTGGTGGTGGTGGGTGGGCGGGGTTGGCTCTTATTGGGTTGGTGGCGGGTGTTGTTAGTGGTGTTGCGGAGGCTTTGGGTAAGTTTTTTAATTTGGTTTATTAAGACGGTGGCTGATGTTGTGGTTTTTCCTTGCAGATTTGGGGTCGTTAGATGATAATCTGACGTTACCCATCATCTCAGGAGGGTGTATCCTGGGCTTTTTGAAGCTGCTTGGGATGGTTACGTCTTGGTTCTCATGATGTCCCCTCTGGTTCTACTCTCCGCTCTTCCGTAACATTCCTGATCCAAAACTATTACCCCACATATTGCCGTCGTATGGCCCACTTGGGAATCTTTTGTCACTTCACTCCTTCTCCATCTTACCTTTTGAACCCACCCTAATGATTAACCGATACTTACGAATGAATGACGACTATTCCTCATCCAATCCAACCCAACCAACTTATCATCTTGCCTTTGACCAGTACTTAGCAATAGAATTTACATGCATACTTACTCACAGGATTCCCCTCACTACCAATGCCTTCGTCTCATTCTTTCTCCACTCTCATGATTCTACGCCATGCTTTCCTCCTTCCTTCGACGTACATTGCGTTAGGCAGTGTCCGTAGCAGAAATAATTCAATATGCCAATCCCATACTCTACGAATTCTTTAAGCAGCGGCGTAAACAGGTGCTCTTCACAACCTTGCGCGTGTATTCCAAGAAATGCTTACATAACCAACACATCTCCACCGCTCCCTGACCCATCCCTCCCGACCCCTTGATTCTTCTCCTCCTTTCCGCCCCAGCAACATAAGGGGTTCTCCCTCTCCCTACAATACCCATGACAGGCTTCTCAGCCGTCCCCCTCGCCCACGAAGATGGCGACAACGCGCACCAACAATTCAAAGGCGTTTCTCGAATCCTAGGACCGCCATGGGCGCATCTTCCAACGTTGACCATTGGGTTGTTGGGCGTACAGATCTTCTGGAGTGTCGAGATGTCTTATGGTATGTTTTTTTTTTCGTTGTTCATTCACATGAACGCTCATTTTTTCTTGGGATAGCTTCGCCGTATTTGCTTTCTTTAGGACTGACCAAGTCGAAAGTGGCTACTGTGTTTATCGCTGGGCCGTTGTCTGGGTTGATAATGCAGCCGTTGATTGGTACGTTCACCCGCAGAATGCCCTTGTGTCTGAACCAAGTTTGTTGACGGACTCTTAGGTGTGCTGGCGGACAACTCAACATCACGATTCGGTCGTCGGAGGCCGTACATGTTGCTCGGCTCTCTCGTCTGCGCGTTTGCAATGCTTTTACTTGGGTTTACGAGGCCCGTCGCGTCGGTGTTCACGGGTTGGGATAATGATTCTGTGTGTATACCGGCTTGCTCTGCTTCTACTCCTCCTCTCAACCCACGAGTTTGCAGAATGACGTATTAACGATGTGGCTCGCCGTACTGTCCATATACCTAATAGATTTCTCCATAAACGCAGGTCCGTAGCTGCCCAAATCACTGCTTACCCCAATCCCGAACGTTTTCCCCTAGTCCAGGCAATGGACCGTGCTCTCCTCGTAGACACTCTTCCATCTTCAGCCCAAGCTTCAGGGAACGCTTGGGCAGCCCGCATGCTTGGGGTCGGAAGCGTTGTTGGTTTTTTCGTGGGCAACATCAACCTCCCCAGCATACTCCCCTTCCTCGGGAAATCCCAACTTCAAGTCCTTTCAGTGGTTGTGTCTCTGCTTCTCCTTGGCGGCCACCTCGTTACCGCGGGCCTCGTTAAGGAACGGGTTCTGCTGAAAAATAACATTGATGGGTACGTTGCGGATGAGGACAGTTTCTGACTGAACCTCATGTCTTCTACAGCCAACGACGCCGTGGAAAAAGTTTCCTGCAAGAACTAAAAGACATATGGACGAATATCCTCACTCTTCCCCGGGTCATCCGTCAAATCGTGCGTTGATTTCCCTTTCTCCAGTCATTCAACGAACTCACCTACCATTCTCTAGTGCATCATTCAATTCTTGTAAGCCCCTCTCCTCTGCACCAACCTCCCCACCCTGACAGGGCCCACAGCGCATGGATAGCCTGGTTCCCAGTCCTCTTCTACTCAACCATCTACATCGGCGACCTCTACAAACGATCCACGCCCGCAGGCAGCACGCCAGACGCACAAGCAGCCCTAGACGCCGAAGCCATCCGCCTCGGCTCCCGAGCGCTCTTCTACTCGTCCCTTGTATCACTCTTTGCCAACTTCGCCTTTCCCCCTTTCGTAACAGAAGCCAGGCGGTGCATAACGTCACCAACGGGCCGGGGAGCAGATGAAAGCTGGTGGGAGAGGATGTGTCGAGTTCCTAGGAGTCTTCAGGTCCACCTCGCGAGTTTATGGGCTGTGAGCCATTTAGTGTTCGCTGGGTGTATGCTGGGCACTTTGTATGTCCATTCTTCTCTGCAACTTCGTTGGTAGGGAAGCTAATTGATTGGTCATGTTGAAGCTTTACCCACAGCGTAACTGGGGCCACCATCCTCATCACCATCACCGGGTTCTCATGGGCCATCACGCAATGGGCCCCATTCTCTCTCGTACGTCCTCACCGTCCATCACCGGCAAATTATGCTAAAGACGTTAAACAGCTGGCAGAAGCGATCCTAACCGAACCAGCTTCATCCCACGTGGACGACCCAATCTCCATTCGACTGGCGGATGCCCGTACACCCATACGTGAAGTTGACTCGGAAAGGGAAGTGTTTCTCCCCGGCAACGCATCCGACAGCGAGGATGAGGAAGACGAGGAAGAGGAAGAGGCGCGGAAGAAGGAAGAGCGGAGGCGCGTGTTGGGGAACCCCATCGCCCAGCGGAGTGGGGTCGACATCAGCGGGCGGGAGGATCGAGTGTCAGATGAGGAGGAGGAGGGGGAGGAAGAAGACTACGAGATCGTGGGGGGTCCACGCCAATCCAGCAGCATCCAAAGCGTGCGGTTGACGTTGCAGGACGAGGATGACCAGGTTGACGGGAGGCATGATCACGAAGGGGGGTTGAGTTCGAAGGCTGGTATCATCTTGGTTCGTTTCACCTCTTCTTTTCTCCTCTGTGTATGTCTGTGTCTTAACAAGTTTCATTCCCATTCTTTCAGGGAATACACAACGTATTCATCGTGATACCGCAGTTCCTCGTCACCGGTCTGTCCGCCATCGTCTTTGCCATATTCGATCCGCAAAAAAGCGTCTTGCCCGGCCACCATCTGCACCCAACACAAAATATCGGTGGTGGTTTGAACGGGACGACGACATCCGCAGCCTCTGGTGCGGATTCCTTCGAAGCACTGAGAAATGCTTCTGCGGCCGTTGGCGGTGTGCTCGCCCGAGCTTCAAGTGAGGAGGACGCAGGGGAACGAGGGGGTCAGTCGAATTCTGTAGTTTATATTTTTAGGTGGGTGGTTCGTTGTTATCGTCGGTGTCCATTGAAAAGCGGCCTTCCTTACTCATTTCGTAGATTTGGTGGGCTTGCGGCTGCGTTTGCTTTTGTACTATGTTGGAGGCTTGCGAGGGAACTCAGGCATAGATAAATGAGGTCCTTTGGGTGCGGCGGGCTTGTGTACATACGGACTCCATTTGGTCACCTTTTCTTTTGTGTATCTCTGTAAGAAAATGTCCGGATATGCTTCCAGGTATGTACTTGAATATAAATATCTATCTTACTCTTCACAGAAAAACTACTCCTATTGTGTGCAATATACATATCATTCAAACTTATGATACTGTGCATCTGACTTGTCGTAGTGTAGATATCCGGATATATTCAACGCAATCCTTCTGTCCTGACCGGTCGGGCCTATTAACCAATGAACCACCAAGAAAACACGATGGCACTCCCGTAGCACCTTCCTGTGTAGCATCATATATTCGCAAGGGTCCATGATGCCATGACTCCCAAACCCTTGAATATCGATCTTGGAGCGAGCAAGCAAGCTAGCACGACCTCCGTTGATGACGGGGTATCGCCACGTACGCGTTGATGAACAGTACCAACTCTCTGGATTAACTTGTCCTTCGCCATGCTTCACGCAAACGATATCAGCAATGATGGTCGTGTTGGAATTGCATTCCGCTACTTCTACCACCCCAGTTATGTTGCATCCAGAGCACACCATCACTGTATTTATCGTAAGCTTGGGGGTTGATGAGAGTGAGAGATCACGTACAGAGCATGGAATCAGCTTCAACGTCGAACTCTGCATACTTTAATCCCGTTTCGCATACCAGACCGTCAGCAGGATCGATCACAATCGACGCTTCAACCGACCCGCTAGCTGGAAGTCGTCTCACAGGTGGGTCAGGGGTCGGTGGGACCACTTTGGCTGAACTTCGGCGAAGGCCCAGGAAAGACATAACGCTCGATTATTCGTTCTCTTGAAAGATGGTCGGGTGCTGGTGTGGGTTGAAGTGCTGAACGTTCAGATTTGAGTCAATGAAGGCGAAACATGGCGAAACATTTGCGTTCGGCCGCAGATATCAAACCTGAGATCTAAATGGTCTCAAGTCCGAGTCCTGCAAACATACGCACCCGCTTATTGACGTGGGAGATGGTTATCTGTTCGATACTGCGCTGAAAAGCCTTTCAACGCGACACTTCCGAGTCTTTGGCGTACCTCAGGTACTAAGGCCTAAATTCGCATTGTGAGCATCTCTATTCCATTTTCGGCTAGTGATGGTAAGGTTCTCCACGGCCACAGCTTCCTCCAGAAATGGCATCAGCAAATAACAAGAAAAGCTCACACCTTTCAAGTTCTCGTCGACGTCGCTCTGCTCTCGAGTCCTCAGACTCATTCAGCCAGGCTGTCTTGTACCATTTCTCGTCTCCGCCGCCGTTTATGCCATTTTCCATGTGAGGACCAACTATTGCAGACCGTCTGAAGCAAAAGTACTGGGTCGGACAAGTTTTCTTTTGTCACGTGGGTACTAAGGGCCGTAAATGAGTGAACATTCTCAAACGCCCTGACAGGCTTGCCTGATAAGATGTCTGGCCTGAGGTTGACATTTTTCTTCTTCTTCACCTTGAACGATCATCGATGTTATACCCCACTTGGCTTCAGCTGCGAAGAGCGTTAGGCGGGATCAGCTCGATGTATAGTGGGAATGTTGTAAGTGATCCTCCTCAACTCCGTCTAGTGTACCATTTCGACCAAGTGTTCACGATTTTGGGAAATTTTCACGCCGAAATGGCCGAAAATTTTTCTTTTGATTTAAGACGATTAAAAAAAAATACTTTTTTTTCGATGTGACGCGTGACGTGAACACTCGGTCGAAATAGTACAGTATATTCTAGAGGTGAATAATAAATTGTATTGAAGTTTCCCTTGTCCGGGCTGAAAACGGAGCCCTTGATTTGTACGCCAACTTCTGAAAACCTCGTCTGAACAGGCTTGTTGACGTCCCCTAAGTGTTATGTCGGACAACTCAACGTCACGATTCGGGCCTTACTAGAGGGGCGTGATACAGTGGATAAAAATGTTTGCCATTGAAATATTGACCGGTTAATGACTGTACGTATCATGACTAGTGCACATAATATTCCGATTCCCGCTTGTAGAAGTTCAGATATCCAGATATGTTCAACCCAATGTTTGTGACTGACTCGAAGGGCCTAGTCACATCAGTAAAATCACAAGCTCTTTCACTTTCACTTTCGACCTCTTTTCCTTTCAC
>KN838546.1:0-14418 GCA_000827195.1 Laccaria amethystina LaAM-08-1 | reverse complement strand
GTTTTGAAAGCGGAAAACACTTTTGAAAGAAAGGGGACTTGGATTCCAAAAGCGGTTACGCTTTCAAAAGGGGTGAAAGCGGCTGAAAGCGGTTTTGTGATTCTACTGATTAGTACCAATAAATGAACCACCAGGAAAACACGGTGCCACTCCCATAGCACCGTCTTATATCGCTTCTTGTAATAATTGGTGTCAGCGTCCAGGACGCTATGACTCCCAGGACGAACCTCGACCTTGGAGCGAGCGAGCAAGGTAGCACGATCTTCGTCAAGGATAGGGAACCGCCAAGGATGTGCTGATGGAAGGTACCAGGCCTCTGGTTCAACTTCGCCGCCACCATCATGTTCCACGAGAACTATGTCAGCAATAATGGTCGCGCTGGTATTGCATTGTGATACCTCGATCACTCTAGTTATGTTGTAATTAGAGCACACCATTACTGTATTTATAGTAAGTTCAGAGGTTCATGACAATGAGAGACCAAGTCACCTACAGAGTATAGGATCAGCTTCAACGTCAAACTCCGCGTACTTCATCCCCGTTTTGCAGACCAAACCATCCGGAGGAACGATCAGAACCGAAGCTTTGACTGCTCCGCTGCCTGGAAGCCGCCTCACAGGTGGATCAGAAGTGGGTAGGTTCACTTTGGCGTGACGACGAAAGAGGCCGAAAGGCATAGCGCTTGTTAATGTATTCTTTTCTTCAGACCTTCTGAAACTGCCGTCCGGTATGACAGGGAGCGTCGACCTTCAGCTTCAGGCCTTGAGGCAGGGGTAGAGGTAGATATTAGGCGGTCCCAATGAGGAACAATCGGTGTCCGATACATAACTGTAGCGTCTCTGGTGTGAGATTTTGAGACCAAAAAGGAGTGAAACACAAGTAGGAATTTGCGTTACGCTTGATTTTCCTCTGACTTGGAATATTGTTCAGCGTTAACGGGGGTTGATGTGATGGATGTTAAGCTTTCAGGTTGTCAGTGTCATCGATAGTGAAATCTTGCGCCGAGCCGCATATTATTAGGGGAAGCCAAACTCGGAATCGATAACTTTGAGTTCCCCTATTCCACCTAAGACGAAGTACTTTAAGCTAGCGACAGACTTGAAAAACGCACCTGCCGCCTTTTTGCACATCAAAGATGGAGGTCTACAAGGGTCTACGTCCCATCGCCGAAGCCAAGAGGCCCGTGAACGTGGAATCACACGTGACCGCGCAATGCATCAAAAAAATTCGGGATAATTATACAGGGCTTCACAACTTGGCTACTTTGAATTGGACTTGCAATGTTACTTGTTCAGATGAGTGGCAGCTTCGCCCATCAAACCGCTACCTTCCAGTGAGCGCCCCTTTGAGCCCTGCAAAGGTTATTGACCTGATCTAAGTACTTCATCGAGCTATTCTTGTTACCGGACGCCGAGTAGACATTCGCAACCATCCCCAATAGCAAGGCGAACAGCGGAGCATCAGTTAGACCTTCTTTTTCAATTTCTGCTATCAGCTTAAGGGAGGCTGTGAGTACGTTCGGGCGTGATCGATCCTCCTTCCAAACCTGGTGGTCAGCTTGTATTTTTTCGATGCGTTTTTCGAGCTCCGAGCGCAACAAGTCCGTTTCTTTGGTTGCTCCAACACACCCGGGACATGCGCAGACAAATCCGTAGGGTGCTAGCTCCTCAGCACGCTCGCTCTTGGTTCGGAAGATGTCGCAGTACGAATAGGACAGCTCTTCTCCTTTTTTGATATCACGAATTGCTCGGAGCTCGAAGGAAAGGGAAGCCATGTCGAAATGATACGTAGTATTAGGTGAGCAGCTGAAGATATCTCAACTCAAAACTTGGTTGATGGTCGTATAGTTCAAGTATCTCACCTGTGATTGATCCTCGACATTACATTCAGAACAGCGGTATAAGCCCTGGTGTCGTCGTCTTCGTGACCATCGTACAAGTCTGGTACTTTGTACCCATTGGTGCGAACGATCCCTAGAATAGGCCCACTCCCGTCCTCAGTGTGACTGTTCGCCAGCGCCATGAATGCCTTCCGGTTTTCATCAGTCATCCTCTTCAATGCGATGCCAAGCTGTTCCTCCCACTCTTGCATCTTAATCTGGATCATCTCCGCCTGGGTAAGACCCTTCGAGCCGGGCCCGACCTTCATTTCAAAACTGCGCTGTGAGATCAAGAGAGGCCTCTCGGCGACGATAAGGTCTCCAGTGCGGACGGGACGCGTGGCGAACACCCCAAGTCCACCAAACGGCGAAGGCCCAACACGATGGTTTACCTTTCCGCCTGCAGTTTTCTCTACGGAGCGCGGAAATTCCGGGGTGCTGAGGATTCGACGCTTGATGTGCCCAGCCAAGATACACTCTGTCCAATTGTCAGGTTCATCATCCAGCGTATCGCCCAAATTCACGGGTGGGAGAGTAGTGAATACGGTCGCGTTTTCGCTGTAATCTATGGTGTCTCCGGAGAATTCGCGACCGAAAACCTCGTTAGAAACAAAGCCCTCAGGGAGCCGCGCTGTCACAATGTTAGATTGCACGAAGTCAACGACAGAGGCTACGTTACAGGTCTCAACCTTGCCGTAAGGTAACTTGATATGAGGTCGCGGAGCTAAGTTTCAAATGTTCAAAATCGTGAGGTGAAAAACCGTGATCAAGAATCCGACTTACCGAAAGAGCCATCTCCCTTGGATGGCACACCTAAACTGGATGGAGTCGATGCCACTAGCGGGAGCGCAATACCCTCCGTCTTCTTCGCCTTTGCAGTTTTCAGAAATCCGCGCTTCATTGAGTTGAGAGATCGGACGTCGGAAAGTGGATGAGATGGACTGGATAAGCGTAAGGCGTCTAGATTTTGTGGCCTTCTTATAGAGATGGCAACCTTGTGGTCATGTGCACCGAAGTTTAGACGCCACCCAAAACTAGGCACTATAAAGAGTCGCCGTTTTTGCGTAGGCCTCCTCGATTACCCTTGACGATGAGGTCACAAAGGAGGTGAGGTCACAAAGGACGACAGTCTCCCGCACGAGGATCGAACGCAAATCGAACGTCGCTATTATTTCCTGTGGGATTAGCTAAGCGAGCAATGTTGACATAGTAACGCGTCTATAGATGCAAACAGGTACACATAACCTCGAACCTACAGTGCTTTGCACTGCCGTCTGCACAACGAAGTTTCGAAAATGTGTTTGTATGTGTTGTACCGTGACCTCCACAAATCGAGAAGCAACAGGCCGCTGACCATTTCAGGGATTCAAAATTCCCAATGCGCACAGATCCGGTCCTGATGCGTGACAATCTGTAACGAACATACAATACCAAACATAGTTTTCGCGATTTCGGTGTGCAGACGGCAGTGCAAAGCACTGTAAGCAGGATTTAAGTTTACACTCGTGCTTTGAAAAAATGTAAGCCCTTATTTCAAGGTTTTTTTTAGTACGTTTTTGTGAAAAGTCAAAGGGAACTTGGCATTGTTGCTATACCAACTGAAATTTAAAGTGCATGATGTTGTAAACTTAAAACGACACTAGCTAATCTGCCACCTAACTTCATATTTACATACCATTTCTAATGGAGTCTACCTTCCTTGTAATAGTTTACATTTGCAGATATATTCATTGCAATTTTCATGTCTCGACTGTAAGGGCCTATTAAGCAATGAACCACCAGAAAAACACGGTGATCCTCCTGTATCACCGTTTGGTATGTGAAATGCTTGTAATCATCTCCAGACTGCATGATGCTATGGTGTTTGACCTCAACGTTCAAGCGAGCGAGCAAACGCGCATGATGCTGGCGAATGATAGGGTATTGCCATGTATCCCTCGTTGGCAGGTACCAGGTCTCTGGTTTAACTTGTCTTCCAACATATTTCATTGGCACGCAGACTATGTCGGCAATGATGATTGCGCTAGGATTGTACTCCGCCACTTGTACCAACCCAAAAATTCTGTACTGACTCAGAATCATTTCTGTAAATATGGTGAGATTGGTGATGTCGATTGAAGCCCAGTGGGACAATAAAATTACACACGGAGCGTTGAATCGCTCTCAACGTCAAACTCCCCATACATCATCCCCGTTTCATGCACCGAGCCATCGGGAGGAACGACCAAAACCGAAGCTTGGATTACCCCGCTATCTGGAAGCCGTCTCACAGGTGGGTCGGGGGTGGGTACGATCGCTTTGGAGCGGCGTTGAAGCAGGAAAGACATAATGCGTGATGCTTGATTTTTTCTCTGACCTGAAAAATTGATCAGCGTTTACGGGGTTGAGGTGATGAACGTTGAGGTTTGAGGTTGTCAGTGTCGAAACCTTGCGCCCAGAGGGAAACTCAGACTCGGAATTGATAACTTTGAGTTCCCCTATTCGACCTAAGACACAATGTCTGGGATAATTATACAGGCTTCACACGAGACAATTTAGCTACTTTGAGTTGGAGCGCAGTGCTACTTGTTCAGATGAGCGCCCCGTTGATGCCCTGCAATGGTTGTTGAGCTGATCTAAGTACTTCATCGCGCTATTCGTGTTATCGGACGCCGAATAGACGGCTGCAACCATGCCCAGTAGCAAGGCGAACGACGGAGTACTGCTCAGACCTTCTTTTTCAATCTCTGCTATCAGCTTAAGGGAGGATGCGAGTACGTTCGGGCGTGATCGATCCTTCATCCAAACATGGTGGTCAGCTTGTATTTTTTCGATGCGTTTTTCGAGCTCCGAGCGTAACAAATCCGTTTCTTTGGTTGCTCCAACACACCCAGGGCATGCGCAGACAATGCCGTAGGGTGCTAGCTCCTCAGCACGCTCGCTTTTGGTTCGGAAGATGTCGCAGTATGAGTAGAACAGCTCTTCTCCTTTTTTGATATCGCGAATTGCTCGGAGCTCGAAGGAAAGGGAAGCCATGTCGAAGCGATGACGAGTATTAGGCGAGCAGCTGAAGACATCTCAGCTCAAGACTTGATTGGCGGTCGTATAATTTAAGTATCTCACCTGTGATTGATCCTCGACATTATATTCAGAACAGCAGTATAAGCCCTGGTGTCGTCGTCCTCGTGACCATCGTACAAGCCTGGCACTTTGTATCCATTGGTGCGAATGATCCCTAGAATAGGCCCACTCCCGTCCTCAGTATGACTGTTCGCCAGCGCCATGAATGCCTTCCGGTTTTCATCAGTCATCCTCTTCAATGCGATGCCAAGCTGTTCCTCCCACTCTTGCATTTGAACCTGGATCATTTCCTCCTGGGTAAGTCCCTTCGAGCTGGACAAGACCGCCTCTCTAAAACCGCGTGGTGAGATCAGGAGAGGCCTTTCGGCGACGATAAGGTCTCCAGTGCGAACGGGACGCGTGGCGAACACCCCAAGTCCACCAAACGGCGAAGGCCCAACACGATGGTTTACCTTTCCACCTGCAGTTTTCTCTACGGAGCGCGGAAATCCCGGGGTGCTGAGGATTCGACGCTTGATATGCCCAGCCAAGATACACTCTGTCCAATTGTCAGGTTCATCATCCAGTGTAGCGCCCAAATTCATGGAAGGGAGAGTAGTGAGTATGATCGCGTTTTCGCTGTAATCTACGGTGTCTCCGGAGAATTCACGACCGAAAACCTTGTTAGAAACAAAGCCCTCAGGCGGCCTCGCTGTTACAATGTTAGGTTGCGCGAAGTCAATGACAGAGGCTACGTTACCGGTCTCAACCTTGCCATAAGGTAACTTGATATGAGGTCGTGGAGCTAAGTTCCAAGTGTTCAAAATGGTAAGGTGAAAAAGTGATCGAGAATCCGACTAACCGAAAGAGCCATCTCCGTTGGGTGGAGTCGATGCCACTGGCGGGAGCGCTATACCCTCCGTCTTCTTCGCCTTTGCAGTTTTCAGAAATCCGCGCTTCATCAAGTTGAGAGATCGGAAGCTAGAAAGTGGATGAGATGGACTGGATAAGCGTAAGGCGATTGATTACTCAGTCTAGATCTTGTCACTTTACAGAGATGGGCATCTCAGATGCCAACCTTGTGGTCATGTGCACCAATAAGTTTAGAAGCCACCCCAAATTAGGCACTATCAAGAGTCGCCGTTTTTGTGTAGTCCTCCTGGATTACCCTTGACGATGAGGTCACAAAGGACGACAGGAGGATTGAACAAAGACGACGTTATGATTTCTTCATTGTTTTTGTGGGATTAGCTAAGCAAAAATGTTGACAAAGGAACGCGTCCACATATGCAAAGAGATACACATATACCTACATACGTTACAGTAATCAGAACTTAGGTTGACACTCGTGTGCTTTGAAGAAATTTATTCCACGGTTTTTGCAGTACATTTTGTAAAAGCAAGACGCAGGGAACTTGGTGGGTATATACAAAATCCAGGGAATATGTACGTTGAAGTCTACAGTGACAAAGGAGTGTAATTATAGATACAAGATATATAAGTATATAAGTATATTCAAGTCCAAATCGCTCAGGTTCAAGAGCGATTCCTACCGCCACCAGCCAACGACTTCCACATCCTCTTGATCGTCCCTCCTCTAGATACGGGATCAGGCTTGGGGGCAGACTGCGGCTCACTTTGAACCACCGACTCCTCCATGTCAAGAAAGTTCGTCCTATTAGGAGGGCTAGAATCCACAGCCTGCGATCGAACCATGGGTTCATGTGGGCTACCAACGAGAACGATCTCCTTTTCAAAGGATGGATAAGGGTTCGTGTGTGAGGATTTGAAGCGGAGGCTCCTAACACGCGCCAAAGAGTTCTTCCGCATGCGGGAGAATGAGAACTTTCGTCGTCCTTGATAGTCTGATGTGTGTGATGAAACATCCGTCGTGCTTGCAGAGCTGGGTGCCGAAACATCCGTCATACTCGTGGGGCTGGGTGTCGGTGGGCCACTGTCAGTGACTGACTCGTTGCTAGACGACAGAGTTAGGCTCGGCGTGCTGCTCGTCAGATGGACGACAGAGTTTGAAGGAGTTGATCCAGCGCTTCTGATGAGCTTGTTTGGTATCGTGGATCGAGGTTTCAGGGTACTGGACGATGGGGAAGAATGTAAGGATAAGGTCGAGGGTTTGCCAGCACGATGCGCTTTCGCGGAAACTGGGAGGACCACACCCGATGAAGCAAGGCCTAATCTACTAAAGCGGGGTGTAACGTCGTAGGGAGAGGCAATGTACCACGAATTGTCCGTAGGTGAGCGAGGAGCTGATTGTGGTACGGCGTCCGGGAAATGAGGTGGCCCGCTAGGGATAGCGGTTGGATCTATGTAAAAGGAATGAGGTCGACGTGAGGAGAGGTTAGAGGAAGTTGTGCGAGGAGAGGCGCTATCGTCAGTAGCGGATACTGGGAAATCCTGCGGGCGAGAAAAATTATAGGCGTCTGCGGGAGAGTGAGCGCTCCGCGGGCGCTTTAACCTGTGTTTCTCCGGGCGACGCAACGTATCCAACGGCGACAAGCTAGAGTTTGGTGAAGCGTCCCAGGCTATCGAAAGGCGACGATCAGGAATAGGCATGACGCCCTCGGAAGACTTCGGTCTCGGGACCAATGTTTTCGCGGGGAGTTGGGGTAATGCGATGACCTCTGGCTTGGAGAGTCTGAGGGTGTCTGACTCATGATCACAGTCGGCGTCGTCGATGATGACAAGGGGCGAGACTGATGGCCCAGCTAACGGTGACGAACGTAATGGCTTCCTTCCAGGCGTTAAGCTAAGACGGCGAGCTGCGAGAGAACCATCGGAAGACAGCGTGATGGAAGGAATTTGCAGGGGTTTTATGAACGAGTTACGTTCGCCAGCGTTGTTCGCTGCCAAGTCTACAATGGGAAGGAGCTGAACACCATAACCATTGAGCCAACCATCCTTAATAGGGTGTAGCTTTGAAGACGTACTGGACGAGAATCTCTAAGACCCTGTATATCGGAGGACGATAGCGTCGCTTCCAGCATCTTGCGTCAAGGTGGGAGGGGGGGAATGTTGGGAAGGAGAGGTAGGCGCGCAAAAACTCTTGAGCAACAAGGACCGTGCCTCTTTATTCAGATCCATTTGGCAGTGTGATCGGGAGACCAAATTGGAGCCGAAAAATGCCAGAAACCATAGGCCAAAACTGACCCTTGCAGGGTAGGTAACTATACGGCGGGGATCACCCTGCACCCTGACTCCGTTGACCATAACAATTTTCGATGAACAACTCATCGTGAAGAAAGCCACATTCCTCAACGCAGCTTCCAGCAGGAGTCAGTGCGGCATGGCACCTATTAAGAATGCGTCATGCTTGAGAAGTCCAGGATCTCAGATGATCTCGGGGGATGCGGTTCGAGATGAGAGGGAAAACAAATCTCACCCTGAGGCAGTTAAAATAACCTGGAAGTGACAGCGATGCCGAAGATCTGCCCACGCAGAAGCTCTTACAAGGTGCATAAGAACTTAAGAAGACCTTTGTCCAACGGCCATGAATCCTTGAGGCTTGCCTGGAGGCTGACTTACCAAGATTGAGCTGAAGCACAATATTCAGTGTTCGGGACGAAGATCAACAGACGAAAAAAAGATGCTTTGCCAAGGAATTTCCAAATTTGCCAGCACCGCCTATCTCGCCGCTTATGTATCGACAAGCCGGATTATTGAAGGAGAAAACTTGTCGTGTGACGGACAGAAACGTGATGCAGAAGACGGTTGAAATAGAAACTGGAATTGCTGGTCATAAGACGTTAGAAAGGTCAGGCTATCTACTTCCAAGGCAGCTGAATTGGAAGCGGCTTGTTCTGCTTTCAAGCAACCATCCCTGATTCTCTGGGCAAATAAATAATAACAGGGTTGCCGTTAAGTACGTTGGAGAGTTTTCTCGAAAATTGCGCGGGCGATAACGACGAGGCACACGGAGGCTCAGAGTCATTGAACAGTGAGCGCTTGAACACTGATTTCTGTATCGATTCCGCAGGTACAGCTCGTTTTCTTGCACTGTAATTTTAGACAGGATGTAGAAAAATAAGAATAGACAATGGCATCTGTCAGTGAGATGCCTTCTTCCCTAAGGGTGGAGATTGGATTATCAGCAACTTCCATAAATAGCAGGGGAAGAAGTTACCGCTCTGCAGGAGGAACCGATCTACGTACCGTCGACAAACATATTCCGCGTGGCAGAGGGTAACACCGCGGTAAGTCCGTCAAGCTCCCTTGTAAGCTTAACCTGACATCCCAATCGACTGGTATCCGTGAGGCCGAACGCCATGTCAAGCATGTCATTCTCGTCGTCTTCTGGTTCGGGAAGGAGATCATAGTACTCCGGTGGTAGGATGACATGGCAGGTGGAGCAAGCTACCGAGCCTTCGCAAGCTCCTGAGGGTGGAAATGAAAGGACAAGGACAAGGTTTTGCAACGACGATACAAAGATAAGGCGTAGGTTGTTGAATGATGGAAAATGAGTCACGATTTGGGTCTGAGATCGATAGGTAATAATTACGCACCTTCAAGATCTATATCGTACTCATGGGCTATGGCTAGGATGTCATCACCTTCGTTAGCCTCCACCGTTTTCAGTAAATTCCCCTTAGAGTCCTTAAAATGGACCTTGATACTGCAAACGTGCCCTACACAATTAGAATGATGATAGCGGAAATAGAGGGACGAAGCGCACCCAGCACCAGCCGCTGGTCTATTGATTCCGGAGTGTCGGGAAACTGCAGGACGCCAATGAGTTCGGCACGGTACAATTGCCGATAATCCTACAAACCTGCCGACGTATGAAGACTACGCGTCCTGCTGGACGGGAACCCATCTTTCCATTCCGACCTCCCTCTTCCGTTCCCCTTTGCGTTATTTGACGGTGATGTCCGTTGCGGTAGTCTTCCTAAGTATCGCCGCAGCAGGGTAAAGCTTGGAGTCATCGGTGAGTGAAAACACCATGAAGACGATGATAGATGGTATGCTTGAATGGTCAAAGTCCAGGCATGGCGTCTGCAGGGCATCACAGGTCGTAAAAAGATGGTTGCCATCGCTGTCTAGTTCGAGAGCTCGCGACCGTTGTAATGATGAGCAAAGAGTCACTAGTCAAGTTGTACATACAAGGCTCCCCCGAGAAAAAATTATATCACATGACGTAATCTTGGTAAGCTGATTCTGCATCACAATGATCATGATGAACGCACACCGAACCAGCAAATCATCATCTTATAGACATGCGAAAGGACACACATACTGCTTGATTGGACAAAGTGCAAGGTATCTCCGACTTCTTGAAATAAAATGACTCCGTACACAAACGCTGACGATCTCTTTTCAGCACTTAGACTGGGCAGCGCTCTTGAAGGTGGTACAGCCGACGGATCTATGGAAGGCCCTATTCTTGGGGGTACATGACGCAGCTACTGATATAGCTGTCATACATGCAGTATGCCCTTGCAGAGGCCATTCGCCTTGAGCTGTATCCAAATTCTGATTATCGTGTTCGTTAATATTGAGGCCGATTCAACAAACAGGAAAGACGTCAAACTTGATAGCGCAGGAACTTTCCTGTCAGAGTACAGAGTTCTCATCAAGCCTACCCGAATCACCTTCCAGAGCTCTCGAAATTCGGTTAAGCCTCACTGACTGCGAGATTGTATCGTCTGCATTGAAAGATACTCAGTTTTCTGAAGCAATCGTGTCATCACATCCTGCGGCTATCGTAAGTCCGGTCTCCTCTATCCGTTTGGTGTAACTGACGATAGATAATCGTAGCTTTAACCTGTAATGAGAACTTTGTGAGGCTATCGCGTTGGAATGAGGACTCGAACAAGACTTACTGGCGCATCAAACGGGGATTCGTCAATGACGTTCTGATGTCTCTAAACTCCTTTAAGGCGTTGTTAACATCGTCAATTCCGTTACCAATGGTTTGCCATCATCTCGGTCTTGTGTCCATCTGTTGCTTTCATCCTCATCAACTAACTAGCGTTGATAGACTATTGACGGGACAAACTCAAATATAATCTTCAGCTCCCAAAAACAACGACCTTCGGCTTATTTCGTCTTGCTGAAGCGCCTGCCAGGATGCAGAAGCCAACCTATTTTTAGCACTTCAGCGAACCCCGTGGCACAGAAAGGAAGCCTATCCTCGATTTCAACTCTTTCCCCAAACGTGTGCTTAATCACTTAGATAATGCCGCCCTACGGTGCACAAAACATTGTTCCATTCGACCGCTCCTCAAAGACCGACTTTTTCAAGGGATTGCCTGTAACTTCCAAACAACATGGCTTCAAAGCGTCGCTGTGTATAAGTGGCCACATGGTTAGCCACACCTAACCTAACTGAAGTTCTCTTACGTCTGACAGGTTGTCTTATGATGCGTTTGCCAACGTAGTCGTGCGATCCTTGGCTCCTTCGATTTCAGGGTATAAAAATTTGACCTCTATATCCTTGCGTCAGATCCTACCCTCTTCATGACCATGCAGCTGGTCCTTTCAATCGTTGTTCTGCTCAGCTGCGGACTTCTGGGTACAACTGAGCCGACTTCAAATCCCCCCTACATTCTTCACGAAAAAAGATCCCACACGCCTTCGGGATGGGATGTACTTCGCCGACGCGACGCTTCTTCCGTCCTCCCGCTGCGGTTCGGGCTCAAACAATCAAACATGGACAAGTTAGAAGACATGTTGTATAATATCTCTCATCCTGATTCGGCTAACTATGGGAATCATTGGACGCGAGCTCAAGTCGCCCAGACGTTCGCTTCAAGTCAAGAAACTGTTGAAATTGTCCGCGGATGGCTGGAGGGTGCTGGATTTGGTCTTGACAGGGTGAAACTCGCGCCGTCGCGGAATTGGCTCGAGGTGAACACCACAGTGGAAGAAGCCGAGCACCTGCTGAAAACCGAGTACCACGTTTATGGACATAAAAGTGGCAAATTACACACGGGTGCGTATACGTTGTCGTGGGCTCGGTTACAGATTCTGACTTGTAATACTTGGCAATCTCAGCGTGCAGCGAATACCATTTACCTTACTACGTTTCGCAACATGTGGACCTAGTAAACCCATCCATCCACTTTGACGCCATTCTCAGTAGGCAAGGGTCCGGGGCCAAACGAGCTAAAACCATTGGCTTGCCAGGTGGGGGTATTTCTCCCAAAACAACGGGGAATATCTCTACTATTTTATCTCGATTGGAGAATTGCGATGAAATGATCACTCCAATCTGCCTGAGGGCGTTATACGGCCTTAATTATACCGCTCTCTCAACCAAAAAGAACACATTTGGCATTGGTGGGTGACACAATCATTCATTTCGCAACGAGCTTACTCACACCTTGCTCAGTTGAGTATACTCCTCAAACCTATCTCCAATCCGACCTAAATATGTTCTTTGCAAATTTCTCGCCTTCTCTCGTCGGAAAATCCCCAGAATTCATTTCCATTGACGGAGGTCAGTCCGAGTAATTTTATTGTTTGTGGAAGGTGTTGATTTTTGTAGGCGTGATTCAGACAATACAGACAGGCTTCGATTTCAATGGGGAATCAAACCTTGACCTTCAATATGCTATGAATCTGGTTAACCCGGTAGGTTCGAAGCAAGAAGTGGTCCTATATCAAGTGGGAGACCTTCCCCAAGGTCGGGATATAATTAATTTCGCTCTTCTCGACTCCTCAGAAGGCTTTTAGGCGCCTCGTTCAACAACTTTCTTGATGCTCTTGATGGGTCGTATTGTACATTTGAGGGTGGCGACGACCCCAACCAGGATGAAATATTTCCTGATAATCTACCAAATGGATACAACGGTAGGCTCAATTTAACGACTTGTGGTGGAGATTGAGCACATCACTTCTCAGGGGCAGCTAATTGTGGTACCACGAAACCTGCGAACGTTATATCCACCTCATATGAGTATAACGAGGCTGATCTCTCCCCGTCTTATACTCTCCGACAGTGCGCTGAGTAAGTTCATTTTTTTAAACGTTCGCGTCGTCGCTAGAGAATTAACAATTTCCCAGGTATGCGAAACTTGGGTTGATGGGAGTCACCGTTGTCTTCTCTTCAGGTGATAACGGAGTCGCTGGTACGTCCCCGTTCCTTATTTATATTTATCTACTCATCGAAAGCTGTAGGAAATGGGGCTCTTTGTCTCAACGCTGACGGTAGCTGTCCATTTACAACGTTGCAGAGTAACACTCAAATATCCTTAGGTTCTCAAACGGAAGACGGCAGGATTTTCAATCCGGGTACATTTCGTTTTTTATCAGCCACAAAATATCTGAGTGCTTCCTCTAAAGGATTTCCATCGACATGTCCATTCGTAACCTCCGTAGGAGCAACACAGATCAGTTTAGGCAATAAATATACTGATCCCGAAGTTGCCTGTGAGGAAGTTATTTTCAGTGGCGGAGGATTCAGTAATTACTTCCGCATACCGGCCTACCAAAAGAAGGCGGTTGGGCAGTATCTTCAAGACCACAAACCGACCCACTCTGCAGATATCTGGAATTCAACTGGTGTCGTACGTCTTTCCCTTCGTTAATATTATGTAGTTTGACTCTCCCTCGATCGGATTAGAGCCGCGGATACCCAGATATTTCAGCTAATGGGTCAGTGGATCGTTCTTTGCCCAGAATTCAAATCTGACCATTATAAAAAATGTTTCAGAGCGAATTACGTAGTCGCGGTCCGTATGCTTGTCATCTCACTTCGAACGATGCCTTATAACTGAGAAACTCAACAAGGTTGATGGACGGTTCGCCCGTGTGTTTGGAACATCTGCTTCTACTCCCGTTGTCGGTTCAATACTCGCGATGGTGAATGACGCACGCTTGACAACTGGAAAAAAGCCAATAGGTTTCATAAACCCGGCTGTGAGTTGTGCATATGGGCGTATGTATGACAAGTCTAACTTCAGTCACAGATATACTCTGACGCTTTCTCTTCTGCATTTCATGACATCACGTCTGGAAACAACCAAGGGTGTAACACCCCTGGCTTTAACGCTGTTCCCGGATGGGATCCTGTCACAGGTCTTGGTACTCCGTCCTTTGCGAAGCTTTTGGGAAAGTGGCTTACACTTCCTTGATTTGCAACTGTGTGGCATGCCCCTTTTAGTATATAATTTTGGTGGGATGTAGGACTGCAAATCCTTTGTTTTGGAGTATCTGAATTCGTAATTTCGAGCCGATTAACTTGAAACGGCCAGGTTTTCTTTCAGCCTCTCACCAAAAAAGAGATGGGAAAAATGTCCGAACGACGATAGAGTTCAAAAGCGAACTGATAATGCTTGGAAGGCTATTGAAAATATGGGCAGATATATGCCACAAGAAAGAGACTCACATCACATACTTATTAGGGAGAGGATATACTTACAGCGACACACTCCCCGAATGGGGAATTCAGGCATCATGCCTCGGCTGCTTCCCGGCAGCCGGAGTTTTAATCCCCCTAACCACCACCCTAACCTCCTAATCTAACTGAGAACGCGCTACCGCGC
>KN838545.1:373359-408567 GCA_000827195.1 Laccaria amethystina LaAM-08-1 | reverse complement strand
CATGAGGATAGTGAGTCTGGTGAGGAATTCCAAGATGTTGTGGATCTAGATAGCTCAGCAGAGCTTGAGAGTGGATGGGAGGATGAAGATGAAGTGGACGATGATGATTGAGATTAGTAGTGAAGTAATCACTTGAATTTGTACTTTTAAAATTAATTTATTCTCTTTCTTGACCTTGAAACACATTTAGAACAATATTTAAAAGGTACTTTTAAAAAAATCATCCAATTCTGAGCAGTGGATGTAAAGTTATGCATGTGTTTTGGTGTGGGTCAGCCTTTTGGGCAAATCTTGTCACAGGTGTGACGTCACGTGTCCACGGACACATGTGATGTTACAATTGTTACAATAAGATATCCGCCTACATCTACTAAAGATTAAGGGTGACTCAAGAGCCAACCTCGACGGACCATAGTGCGTTATAATACACTAGTTTCTTCTCGCAAAATCGTTCATAACCGCCATTCTACGCTGATAATCCCCAAATATCCGTCCTGCAAGCCGAATTGATGATATGTGCCAGTCCGAAGATATGTGAGACCTAAGTCGACGCCTCGCTATTTCACCCATACCAGCCTCTTTTGAGATCAGTGGATCGAGGTTAGGTATTTTCCCTAGGTAATAAAGAGAGCGATGAAGTGGCCATACGATCTCATTATCCGTGAAAAGGAACTTAGCTGTTTCGAGGAGGCCGGTCCCCACGGCCCCCTCGGTTTGTATATTAGACAGCTTCAGCTCCATTCTCTCCAACAGCTCCCTTCTCGCCTCCTCTCTCCACCGTTCGTACTGCTTGCAGTAGACGAATATGTGATGCATATCCCCAGTTGCGTCACATCCCAAGCAACATAAGTCGCTATCCTTCTTCCCTCTTCTGTACAGAACATCAGCCGTCGCAAGCTGTCCTGATCTCGCGTAGAGCTGAACGGCGGCTGAATGCGCAGAGACCGCCTTGATGTAAGGAAAGTCGGGCGGGGGTCCCGGATCATGTGCCCACGTTGACATTCGCAGGTCATGTCCAATGCCTAAAGCCTTTGCAGTTTTGCGAGCGAGGAGGGCGTCAATGAAATGCATGACGTTCGATTCTATCCATCCATCAGCCTCTGAGTGTATTGTGAAATCGTTCATAAAGAACGAAGGAATCGGCGCGTAGAGTAGCTCCTCGTAAATCTTTTGGGACGATGTTGCGAGGAGGTCCGCCTCTTCATTCAGTCTAGCCTCCACAGTCGACTCATCAGAGTGACCAGCAGTGTAACTGACTGTCGCGCGACTACGACTGATAAGGGAGAGGATCCAACGGTAGTAGGATCTCCCGTTCATATAGCGTAGACGTGATGACTGAGAGACCTTGGTCTGGCTATCATTGATCAACCTAACTGAGTTCAAATGATCAGTAAGGATCGTCACAAGATCATTTTGACCTAAGTCTCCTGCCAGAACCAACGCAATAATCAGCCCAATTTGTTCTCCATGTAAAATGGAGACATTACGCCCCGGTATTTTCAAAGCTAGTGATTTGCCTCCGATAGCCGCTCCGGTGACTGACTTGTCGTCCAATATACCCGCGGATGCAGGTAACATTGACCCATCGGAAGCCCAAGTCAGGCCGTCACTGTGCCTAGAGGGTGCAAGCGTGCAAACGTCAGCAAGACTCCTGATAAACGCTTCAGCCCATCGCTCTCGAAGCTCTTTGGGCAGTGCAAGATCAGCAGGGCCAGAGACAAGATCATCAATCTGGAGTTTGTGATGAAGAGCGGACGTGAGTCGGGTCCAATTGGCTTTCGCCGCAGTAGACCAGGTCTTGTCGAAGGTAGGAGAACGACTTGTGACGCCAATGCGACCTTCCAAGTCGATAGTCCATTCTCCAACATCAGCAAGGGTTCGAAAACCTTTGAGGCGAAGGGAGCGTAGGGACGTGCCCGTGATCCCGGCAAACATCTGTGGATCTCGATGATTGCATGTGTGCATAACATGAGAAAGCGAGACATCACCTTTTGCGATGCTTGACTGATCTGTTTGTCTGAGAGACAATGACAGATCTCTCATTACCCTTTGTGCTGTGATCCATTCAGCAGGAATAACTCGGACTTGTCGAGAGAAATCCTTTTGAAGGCCCAGACCATCCAAGGGGTACATACAGCCATTCTTCTCACACATCCAATCCATTAGCGTGATACGTGCCATGGTTCGGTAGGAAGGAATGTGGTGATTGAGGTCTCGAACAATCCCATTGACCGAAATCGCGGCATTGATACGAGCAATTGACGGAAAGTCGAAGCCGTGATATGACACCGGCAGTGTCGCAATGGAGGTCGACGGTTGGAACGGAAAGCCGAGTACATCATGGACCTTCCGAATGATCAACCTGTCAAGTGCTTCAGCATCCGACTGTTTCACCGGCTGAAGCGACAGCAAAGCGCGACAACGAGAAACAATGTTTTGCGCCACAATCTTCCGAATCAGCGTGATAGGAAGTCGACCTATGACTTTCGGGAATTGAAAGCTTTCAATAAAGTCTTTCAATTCCACAAAACGGGATGTCGGGTCATTGACCTTTGCCCTGAGAAAGTCTAAATCATCTCTAATGAGTGCAACATCATGTTCAGTTATAGCAAGGGGGTTGACTCCCCTTCCTGTTGAAACTGATTGAAATTTGACTGTATCTGGATGATCGCCTGCTGCCGACAGAATGTAGGCTTTCGACTTGGCCCATTGAGTTAACCAACCATAAGCGTACTGGAACCGTTCCATGGCTAGAGCGTTGCGTTGAAGCGATGCCAAAGACCTGGAAAAGATGTAAGAGTCATCAGTCGCTTCAACCATGGCGACGTGCAGACTAAGTCTTGCATCCTTGAGATGCGGATCATCCCTCGACATACTGCCAGATTTTATGACAAGGGCATCAGGATCCTCCAACAAGAGATCATTGAGATAGTAGTGACCGAGACTCGTCGTAAAGGTCAACTTGAGCGGGGATGCAGCACCTCCCTGTTTGTTTAGACCAGAGATAGTTATGGGGTCAGTAGCACCATATGCAGTTCGTATGAAACATCGTGTTCGAAACTGGGCAGCATGATCAAGTTCAATGATCGACTCGGGTAGACCGTAAGCATGAACCGCGTCATAAAACCCATCGGGCGATAAGTAGTCGAAGCCCTTCAACTGATCTCGTTTCAACGCATACACCTGTTGCTTGTTGCGATTCGCCCAACATTTGACTCCCGAGAGATAGCTCATGAGGTCTCGAGTTTGAACCCCAGGCTGCGCGGCTACCTGAGTGTCCGGCAGTATTCTCTTTTCCGCGGAATAGCGCATCAGTGAAGCATTCAACCAGGACATAGGAGAGTTAGCAAGAAAATTAGAGAGTAACAGTCCCCTCCAATTCTGCAAGTCCGTGCGTAAACCTCGTTTGTGAAACATAGTTATCCACATGTCCTTTATATCCCCGGGGAAACGGGAGTTCATGACCTCATAATTGTGCAGCTCAAGCACGAGGTTGAGTGTGTCATCGGAAAGCGACTTGATTGTCCACTTTTCCCACCCGTCTGGACCAGGCGATGGCTTGCAATTGCCTCGTCTCAGCATGGCACGAAAATCTGAGAGAGAGGCTTGAACCGGCCAAATGAACGGGTCATCAGCCAATCGATCTTTGATCTCTTTAACCGAAGGCGTGCTGAGCCAAGGTTTCGGGAGATTAGGAACTCGACTGTGATCGTACAGCCTCGTAAAGTAGTCCCTTGTGGTTGATTTAACCCCTTCAGGGTCACAAACAAGCCTTTCTGGATCATCTAGATCGTTTATGGCAAGAGGAAAAGGAATAAAATCGGATAAATGAACAAATTTCCGAGTCGAGCCGCTTTTGAGAGCGGCAGCAATTCGTTGTCTATCACCAACACGCGCCCGGAGAATGATCTCTTTCGACCTCTCAGCGAAAAGCGATTTGTAAAGTCGTTTGCGCTTCCTTGTGAGGTATTGCACAAAAGGGATGTCAGACGCCCCACGTGCAAAGTCCCCCAAGGCGCGCATGTGAAGATCCCTCGCCTTGAGCGAGACTCTAGCAATGCGTCCCGACTTTTCAAAACGAATAGCACCACCAACATGTTTTAAGTCGGTCAATATACCTTTAATCTTACCATTCGTAATGACCTCAGCACGTTTGACGTACGGCTTCGTATGGCCAAAGACGCTGGTTGCGACAGAGGTGATAATCTCTGTGAGCTCTGTGTATCGCTGAACAAACGAGTCATCGTCAATGACAGGTCGTTCATGAATACACTTAGCTTTGACTGCTTCATCCACTTGGTCTCGAAAGATCTGATACTTGTGCTTATCAGTCTTGAGAGGGATCTTGACCCTAGGGCGATTCACTGTCCGTCCCATTGAAAGGTTAACTGGATTTCCGTCGTTAGGTTGAACGGGACCAGGCATCGCATGTGTGACTCGTGCGACGATAGCCCTATGGTCAGTGAATGGAATCCAATCGGAAGATCGGTCAGCCACCGCAATCTCAGAATCTACTCTAGTAGCATTCGACGTCACAACTCGGTCGATGATGTTCCCCTCAGCCGCACTTCGACTGCTTCTGCATGTCCAATCATTGAAACGAGATCGCTCTTCTACATCCAACCATAAATCATGCCCGTTCGTATCCGCTAAGAATTTCAGATACTGGAGCCTAGCATCAGCACCTCCACTCAGGCGCTCAAAGGAGGCGACAGTCGCATTGAAATCCCCAGCTATGGTCCACGACGACGTTGTGGACTGACAGAGACTAGTCAGGTCCCTCCAAAAATGAGACACATCACCAATGCCTCCAGGATTCCACGGGGCATATGCGCCAATGAAGCGGTGCCTGAAACACCTGCCATCAGGAGTGGGAAGAACGATGTCTAACGCAACCAAACGCCCCTTAAGGGCTCTCTGCGTAATCTCAAGTCTCTGAGTGACCTGAAGGTCCTTTCGAACGCCAACTACGACTCCCCACTTGAAAATGTGATGGCCTTCAGCGCATTCACCAGGTTCTTCGTAGATATCGTAGTCAGAAGAAGGGAGGGAACCACCTAACTTGGATTTTGTCTTCGTTTCGTTGACAACAAACACGTGTGGTCTTCTGGCGCCAATGACGGAGTTGAAATGGTTGACCTTGACGGGTTGAACCATACCATTGGCGTTTAGGCCGTATATCGTGAATGTCGATGTGGTAGATGGTGGGACAAATGCTGATGCTGTTTGAACCATGCTAGCCGCGAAGAGAAAAATACCAAGAAGCAGTAATAAATTGAGGTCGGGGACGGACTTGCGAATACAGTTGGATCTACAAAAAGGGCGGCTATCATGACGACGAACGCTTAGGTTCTTTAAAGAGTCGAGAACCCCTCGGAAGATGCCTGTGGATCGAGGCAGAGGTTTTGTCAACTTATTTAAAGAGGAGGCTGAGGTGTCGTCATGAATAACCATCAGCGTGTCCTGCAGTGGCATCGGTAAAAGATTTACCTTGCTAACTTCCTTTGCTTGAGGGTTGGGCAAGTCAACCGCCATCGAGCCGCCAATAGCCAATGAGGCGACCTCTTTCTCATCGGAGTCATCACTTGAAAGACGGCGCCTCTTAGTAGAGAAGCTTCGACAATCATCAGATTTCTTAGAGTGAGATGACAAGTCAGACGGAACTCCCAAACCATTCGTACGAACAGTGTTGGAGAGTCCAGGAGGAACGGTGGACGCGTCTGGTTGTGTAGGGCTAGGTGAGGCGACTGGTTGAAGCTGGCCGATATGTCCCCCAACGATTGCGAGGAAGTTATGAGATGCTTGATTGATCTTGCTCTCGAGAGTCGCCTCCTCCTTCTCAAACTCGGCAAGCATCGCGTGAGCCTCAGCAACCTTCTCTGGCTCCATTCCCATAAGTAACTTCATTTTGATCTTTGTTTTGTTGGCGCGTACGTCGGACAGGCCTCGAGTAAGTCCAAGCTCAGCGGACTGAGCCAGGATTGCACGCTGTGAGCTGACGAGGCGATTGTCGAGTGCGGTGACGGCCTGTGTGACGTTCTGGAGAGTGCTGGTGATAGATGCGAGCTGGAGGTGTGTGGCCTCGTGCTGTTTTTGGTTGCGGTCCTCCATTGAGTCAATGCGTCTGGTAAGGGCCTTAATCGTATCATTCATTGATTCAGCGCCTTTCGCAAAGTCGCTGCGGATATTTCCTACTATCTTCCAGACGCCGGTAGTATTGACTTCATGAATGGTGCGAGGGTAGATGAGGGTCGGGTATTTAGCGAAGTCCACCTCGAAGAGTTTCCGGGTAGACTGGGACAAAACAGCTTTGGTCGCCTTCCAGGTCGTCATGTGGAAAATGAATGCCTCAGGCTCGTCGGGAGATGCTCTATACCCAGCCAGAGTCGATTCGCCATCGACGAGGAAATTCTGTGTGATCCATTCTTTCAGCAGCTGATCCATGTCTTCGTAGTCATCTGGAACACCCATGATGACAATCTCGAATGCATTGCAGATCTCGATTTGCCGACCACGCGTGACTCTGAGGGGGGATGGAAATCCGGGAACGAGAACAGTTCCGGCGTTGACCACGGTGTCGACATGGTGAGGAGAGGCCATAGAGAGGGTGACTCCACCTTTACCAAGAAAGGAATTGCAGACAGGTAGGGCTTTGGTCTTGGCCCAGCGTAGGAGCTTATCACGGGATTCGGATTGAAAGGAGGGGTTGGCAGAGTCATCCTTGAGCTCGGGAAAGCGAATCCACGACCGCTTATCAGTACCATGCTTGGCCGGTGTCCACTGGATGTCCCAATCTGTGTTGTATTTTGATAGCGCCGTGAACCATAGCAAAAGAAGATCACACCTAGGCTCGGCATCAGCATCAAGAAGGGTAGAAGTGTTTATGCACGGGTCAAGATGAACGTAGCAGGAGGTAGACCATTCATTTCGGGTATTGAAAGGTTTGACACGAATGTGGATTGACGCTAGAGTGGGGTCCATATTCTGGATGGTTTTGATTGCTGTCTCAAGGAGAGCGACCGCATTGGAGTTGATTTCTGATGCGCCGATTCCACGCACGATGAGTTCGCAGCTGGTGGCGAGGGTGATATCTCGAACTGAGATGGTGTCGAGTGCGTGAGGAGAGAAGAGGGCCATGCGTGGAGAGAACGGAGGGAGGGAGGTTGCAGGGGGTTTTCGGACGGGGGTAGAGGGGAGGGAGGGAGGTAGGGTCATTTCGGAAGGGGAGCCAAATGCGGATTAAGGGACGAGGGGGCAAGGGAAGGATTTCGAGATTTAAGGGTTCAAGGGGGGCACGGATGCGGCAAGATGATAAGGAGATCAAACTGAAAGATACTCTAAAGGTAGAGATGGGCAAGAGGTAAAAAAATAAGGTAACGAAGAAACAGGTGCAAAATGGTTCGTTTTGACAAAAAGGGTGAAAAAAAAGCGTAAGTAAAGCTAAAATAGCAAGATATTGGTATGTATGGATTCAGGAGGTTTTATGGGTGAGCAAGGGTAGTGTTTTGGGGAATAGAGAGGGAAGAGTCAATTGGAATTGGGACTTTTACGGTTTTGGGGGGGAGGGGTGGTGGTGGTTGTTGTTGTTGTTGTTGTTGTTGTTGTTGTTGTTGTTGTTGCCCATCCCCATGAGGATGTCACACAAAAGTAATCGCACGTGACGTTGGTAGGAAGTGGATGTCCTCTACCTTGTGTATGCGCGAACACAATCCCATGTTCATCCGGCGCCCTGACACACCCCTCATCCATAACAGTCCCACTCGGCACCGCAAGGTACCTCACCTCGCTCTTCCGTGCACGGGAAGAACAGATTGCTAGAACACGCAATTCCATCCAACTTACCCTCTCTTCTCCTCTTCCAATGCTGGCACCTCGCCCTCGAATAAGGACTCTCACTGTTCCTTCTCCCCGCTCTCCAGCACTTCTCCGCTGACGAAGAGGTCGCTTTTTCTGCGCGTTTTACTCCCTTTTTAAAGGGGAGAGCAAGGACGCGTGGGTTTTGGCGGAAGTCGGAAAAGGGAGACATACGGCCCGCACCTGATAGGTTGGGTTCGAGGGAGCTCTACAAGGTGATGACGGCAAACGTACCTCAGGCTCTAGCATATGCGGAGGCGAGCGGAGCCAAAGTTTCCTTGGGTCATCGACTTCGTAGACCTTTTTCTTTGTCTCTGTGAGCTCGACGCCGACAGCTGCACCGGTTGGTGAGACGTGCTTGAAGGACGCGGCAGCTGGGAGATCGAGGGCCTCTTGGAGTTCTTTGATGAGGGCATAGGAGTTGAGGGTCGAGGAGATCGATGTACCCAGGCGATCCACTCAACACTGTCGGATGAGCCAATTTTCGCCACAATTGGACGAATAAGAAACAACCCACCTTTGAGCGGAAGCTCTCCCTCGCAGGCTTCTGATGCGGGTTCACACCGTACCTTAACGCGATCCTCTGTACTGACCCAGCTAGTTTCTCAGCTAGCAACTCGGCGCTAGCGTACTGTTCCCTGAAATACCCGCTGATCGCCTCATCGCACTCTTGCGGTCATCTCGAACGCCTTCAGCCCAAGCAACGCTTTCAGTCCCTGCCCCACATCTCCCTCCACAGGGTCTAGGGTGTCAAAGACCAAGTACCACGTCAAGATGGGCACTTTTGCGAGGAGGTGCTGGACGGTGGGGAATTTGAGAGATAGTGGTTGTTGAGGTAGATCATGGTACCTACGACGTCGAGGTTTCGGCGGTCAGGGAGGAGATGGACTGCGATACGGATATTGGGTTGTCCATGGTGTACAAGAGTCAGCCGCAGGTTTGTCGAATTCATCTTCCAAGTTGTTCACTCATCTTATGCTTACAATAGCAGGTACATTCGCAACCCTAGGTAGACTGGCAAGCAGCCGATCTTCTCGTTAGAAGGGAAGGATCCATCGATATACATCCCCCGCAGTGGTCGGGTTCATCGTACACAGCAACCTCGATAGTAATCTTCTGCGTGGACCGAATACTCTCTACAGTGGTGGCGAATTGGTATTGCTGGGAAGGTTAGTAAAGAAGATGCCTTCATTTACAAGGCGTGAACAGCTATCAAGTTCGCGAAGAGCTTGTCATCGAGCGAGAAAAGTGAGTTTGAATTTCATTCTACCGCAAGTGCCAAGTTGGCCAGCTCTCAACCAATCATTTGCCTTAGGTCCACATTGAGAGAAGAAAAGGGACCACAGAAGCTACAACGATGTTACCCTCGCCAGGACGCCAAAATCCAGATTCCGACGCGCTGCAGATGCCATACCGTTTAATATGGAAGTCACCGACAACCACAGGACTTTTCACAACCTTGCATTCTGCAACAATGTCAAGATACTTGAGGCCTGCTCGTTTCACGAAGTCCAGAACTTCCAGTGGCCATATTTCCCGCGGCCGCCCTTGGTCGTTGAGGAGTAATCTCCGTCTTTTCTGGATGGATCGAAATGAACCCCAACCTAGGGTGGAGGGATTCAGTGGATTCAAATGATGTAGGCCAAGCCTCGTCATTTGATGTAAGGGCCCTCCTGACTTCCTCATTTACCAGAATTTTGGGTTTTACCATTTACTGTGCCATTGTTCATGCGCAAAAACCCGTTTTTCTGTCCTTTTAGTTAAGATGGCGAAGAGATTAAAGACGGAAACCGCAAATCCACATAATCGAGCGAGGGTATGTAGAAGATGAACGCACCAGTCTGTGCACCTTGATCTACATTTCATACACATGACCGATTTGTACGCTCCACTTCATTGCGATCTTTTTGTGCTCGACTCATTGGTTTCATACGTCTCATGTTGACAGAGATGGTCGTCTTGAGCTTCAGCGTACGTTTGGCACGGTCGTCTTCCCGAGAGACACTGACACGGTACACAGCTGTAGTGCTGCCTTGCTCGAGGAATCACTTTCTCTATACTACAGTCCGTCCCCTTCAACATGCCTCTGAACAACCACATTAAGTGCTTTGAAATCAGGTTTTTGGTCTGATCTTCATAGCTTTGATACTGGGCAAGTTGACACCGCCTTTTCAGCAATGATTTAAGCCCAAATTTCTCTGCGTTCTTCGGTGGTTAAAAGCTGCACTTATCATTGGAACTGGTTTCGAATTCGCTAACAAATATCTATCAACAACGACTTCAGTCATTGTTCATCTTCGTTCACCGGAGTGCACAGGCTACTGGAATCCTTCTCTTCGCTTGGTCTACACGCCCTCCAAAATCTACGCATACGGATGAGGTGTATTTATCAGGCTTTGGAAGCTCCCCCTTAGTTTATTTCTCCTCCCAAATCCACGTCCTTATCAAAACACAACCTCGCAACGAAGCTGCAAGATCAATCCCGCTCGCTGCATTCCATGCTTCCCCATCTTTCACCCACCTGCGGTCCCGACTCAATGCACGTTATGGTTCAGCTGTCCTGATTGCACGAGTATTTTGCCGCATTAGGATGGGTGCCTTTGTGATGAGGGGATCGGAGTCCATTGCGCGCAGACGGGCTTGGCTGTGGTTATGGATCGACTGTGTTTGGGAGGAGGATGAGTCGATCGCTGCGAATCGGAGGCTGGCGCTCTGTGAACACAACAGGTAGAACACACTGCTCTTCCCCGTTCTACGACTATACTCACAACTCACCGGCGCGATAGCGGCTTTAATTCCGCGACAGCATCTCTGGCTATACACTACACGGGATAAACTCCAGCTTCG
Source organism: Laccaria amethystina LaAM-08-1 (assembly GCA_000827195.1). NCBI lineage: Eukaryota > Fungi > Basidiomycota > Agaricomycetes > Agaricales > Hydnangiaceae > Laccaria > Laccaria amethystina. The sequence continues at coordinate 397,866 of KN838545.1, read as the reverse complement.
CCCTTCCACAACGGTCGCCATGTGCGTTGTTAGGATTGCTCTTCTCGAAGTGGAGAGCTCTACTGCCGTCTCGATCCGTATGCTCCGATTCCGCTTGTTTTGAATTTCACAGTACTCATACTACAACATTTCACTTGTCGATGCTAAACAAAAAAGGGGCAGAATGTCCTGTCTATGCAAAAAATGCAAAAGTTAGAATAATGAGGGAATGCATATGATTACGATCAAGCGAGCACCAGAAGAACGAAAGCAGGAAGAAAGCGCAGACAACATAGCGATGGGAAGGGGTCAAGCAGGACAGTGATGGATCATGGAAGGTATGATATGTATTCAGCTCGGTCTGTCACTTCCACAAATGATAGTGGTTCTTCATAATTTTCGCGCGGTTTATCTGTGGATCATGTCAAACCGGAGAGGGCAACAGCTCGTAAAAACATACCTCAAGGTCCCTTTCTAGGGCATCAACATCCCGAAGGCACTCATTAATCTCGAGTGAGAGGCCCTCCCAAAAGGCCTTTATCTCCTGAAAAATTCCGCCTGACGTCATGAGCGTCCTCTCATAGAGCTCAAAGGACATGTAGCGGATTCTGTATTGTGGACAAAGTAAGCACGTTATTTCATGAAATGATGTCAACTCACCTTCCTATGTCCCTCGTGAATTGATTAGTGAAAATTGTATCCGACTGACGCATAATTCCATTATCGACGGCGTCCTGCAATTTTTCCTCCAAGGATGAGAGTCGAAGTTGAAGCGTTTTCATGAGGATTCGTGGGCGAATGGTGTGCAGACATATAAGAAAACCGAGGAGGATCGCTCCAGCCCGCACTAGGTCTTGCGGGATGAGGGATAGAGTGATCATCCACGCTGCTGAGATGATTGCTTGGTGATACTCTTTAAGGGTTGAAAACATTTACTGTGGGGGAGAAAGTTCTGGAGTAGTCACCTTTTCATCAATTTTTATTACCCTGACAAGCCGGACTCTTGTGACACGAATGTGTTAAGGGGTTTGTGTAGAAGGGGTTCGGGTAGTGTCATGGTGTGAGCGGGTTAACCCGGAAAAAATGTAACCTTTTCGATAACTTGGGCGCCCAATAGGGCAGCCATTTTGACAAGTGGCGTTATCAGTTGGTTATCAGATTACCGGAACAGTTCATTCTTTATCATAGTCATGTCACAGGGTCCACTGGGATCTACAAGGCAATTACTTACAAGGATCTACACAGCCGAAATCAATCCTTCCAAAATGTCCAAGATATTTTAATTTTTAGCGCTTTCGTGTTTGATGCCACGCGCACTGGCAGGTGGCTCAGGTTGGGGCGAGGGTGTCAAGAAACCAACTTTAGGATCTGCGGACCTCTCTTGAGTCTTGGGCCAACAGGCATCAGGACGTAAACCACCTTTAAGCACGCCGCGGATGTGTGCGTGGGTGTTTGCTTTGGTCCCGAAGCCGCAGGAATGGGGTCCAGCGTGAATGTGACGTAGTACCACATTGTAATGGGCGCCTTTGCGCGGTGAGTACTGTTACATGGTCGGAGACTCGGAGTCGCGGGACCGCATCCCGTGATTTATCTTTCACCCAACTTTCACTACGTTCAAGGTCAAAGGAGCTGCTGAACGCCCTTGACTCAACACTCCAGCCAGTGGACATGTCACCAAAAGAATCAACACCGAGGAATTTGGAAAGTGCTCCAGCAAAGCGTGTATTTCCACCGTTATATGTATCTCAAGGCAGCGAAAGAGCAGATAGACTCGCGTTCATCCACGTCCTCGAGAGATTGAAGGTACTGCACGGTTCCACTTGCGTGATTAGTATGCCTTAGCTGAAGGGGAGGCTACTATAGACGCAAAAACGGACAGGATGGGTGAACAATCATGTCCGCCTGTTGTCCTTCTTCTGAGTGTTCGCTTATTCAAGTTTCGATATCGCGTAGATCCCCAATCCTGAGAGGTGCATACTACGTGCTGTCAACCCAAGAGCTCTTTTGTTGACTGACTCGAGCTCGTTCCAAGTATATCCGACCACATGTATCGAATGGCTCTTCTGTGTATGTTATCAACGGACACCCAGCTCGACATCTCAAAGTAAGTTCTTCATCACCCAATGACCGATCCTCGCGAGTCCTTATTACTTATATTCGAATGGATGCGTGATGATGGCTCTGGTACACGACCTCGCCGAAGCTCAAGGTACTTTCTATCCCCCCCTTCTCTCTTTCCTCCCCCTTCTCATGTTACCCAAAATTTAAGTCGGAGACATCGCGCCAAGAGAAGGTATACCAAAACCCGAGAAACATCGTCTCGAAGCGGTCTGTCCTACCTTCCTTTTTCCGTACTACGTGACGCTTATCCATGCACAGGAAGCGATGCATAACTTCATTCACGAGATGCTACATGACAGTCCGGCGGCGCAACGGATAGACGCGCTGTGGAGGGTGAGTTCTTCTTGCTTACTTGGCAACTCAAGTCTATGGACATTAATTGAATCTAGGAATACGAAGCGGGTGAAACGCCTGAAGCCAAATTCGTCAAAGGCGTGTTGCTCTGCCTTCTCTTCACGCACCCAAACAGTAACATGGGGGTACGATTACAGACCTCGACCGGTTCGAAATGGCGTCTCAAGCCTTAGAATACGAACGAAACCACAACAAGGACCTCCAACCCTTCTTTGACAGCAGCTTACCGAATATCCGGCATCCTGAGATCAAATCCTGGGGCGAAGACTTGCTCATCGAACGAGAAGAGCTGCAGCAATGCGATATACATTTACATCTTGGTCAAATAGATCCTTCATAAAAGCCACCAAAATAACACAAATACATTTCTTTGTTTCTACCCCTCTTCTTTTTACCCCGTCCCCAGTTTACCGTTTAATTAATGATGGAACAACCTCAACGACGTATGCGCAAACACAATCTCATGCTCATCCGCCGCCTTGACGCACTCCTCATCCATAATACTCCCACTCGGCGCCGCAAGGTACCTCACCCCGCTCTTCCGTGCACGATGCACATTATCCGAGAACGGGAAGAACGCATCGCTAGAACACGCAACCCCATCCAACTTATTCGCCCACTCCCTCTTTTCCTCCTCCTCCAACGCTGGCACCTCGCCCTCGAACAAGCTCTCCCACTGTTCCTTCTCCCCGCCCTCCAGCACTTCTCCGCTGACGAACAGGTCGATGCCGTTGGTTTTATCTGCGCGTTTTACTCCTTTTTTGAAGGGGAGAGCAAGGACGCGTGGGTGGTGGCGGAGCCACCAGAGATCGGCCTTCCCGCCTGCGAGACGGGTACAGTGGATGCGCGATTGTTGGCCTGCCCCGATGCCGATAATGGATCCATGGAAGGCGTATGCGACGCTGTTGGATTGTGTATATTTCAAAGCGAGTGTCGCGACGATGAGGTCTGTGACTGCGCTTGATGGGAGCTGGGGATGATTTTGTTAATAAAGTTGATGAAGACAAAAAAAAATTGACGGACCTCCTTGTTCTTGGTGACGATGTTCTGGAAGAGGGAAGGCTCGATCTTAGAATCGTTCCTCCTTTGCTGGAGGTGGATACCGTACACCTGCTTCGTCTCGATGCTGGGAGGAACATAGCCTGGATCGATCTGGATCCACTCATTTGTATCCCATCTGCCTCACGAAGAGGACGAGGCACTGACCTGAAGAACACAGTATTTCCCAGCCTTTTTTTTCTTCAACATGTCGAGCGCTTCATCGGTATATCCAGGCGCGATAATCCCATCGGACACTTCGCGCGAGATGATGCGCGCAGTAGCGAAGTCGCATGGAGCCGAAAGGGCGACAAAGTCGCCATAGGACGACATGCGATCCGCACCTGATATGTTGGGTTCGAGTGAGCTCTTCAAGGTGATGACTGCAAACGTACCTCGGGCTCTAGCATATGCGGAAGCGAGCGGAGTCAAAGGTTCTTTGAGGTCGTCGACTCCGTAGACCTTTTTCTCTGTCTCTGTGAGCTCAACGCCGACAGCTGCACCGGCGGGTGAGACATGCTTGAAGGACGCGGCGGCCGGGAGACCGAGGGCCTCTTGGAGTTCTTTGACGAGAGCGTAGGAGTTGAGCGCGTCGAGGAGGTTGATATACCCAGGCGATCCGCTCAACACTGTTGAATCAGTCAGTTTTTGCCACTTTCCGACCAATGGAAAACCACTCACCTTTGAACGGAAGCTCTCCCTCGGAGACGTACGCCTGCGCGGGCTTCTGATGCGGGTTCGCACCATACCTCAACGCGATCCTTTGTACTGGTCCAGCCAATTTCTCAGCTGGCAACTCGGCGCTAGCGTACTGTTCCCTGAAATACCCGCTGATTGCCTCATCGTACTGTGCGGTCACCTCAAACGCCTTCAGCGCAAGAGACGCTCTGAGTCCCTGTCCCACGTCTCCTTTCCCATCCTTCCACGCGCCGAGGAAGGTCGTGTAGTCTTTCGGATCGGAAAGGACAGAGACCCGCTCGTGGTTTTTGGCTGCAGCGCGGAGGAGCGTCACCCCACCAATATCGACTTCTTCGACTGCGTCTGCGAGGGTACAGTTTGGCTTGGCGATGGTTTCGGAGAATGGGTAGAGGTTGCATACGACGATGGAGATTGGAGAGATGTTTTGCGCTTTGAGGTCGTCTGAGTCCGAGGGAATGTTGCGTGCGAGAATTCCTATATATATATTTGCATTCATTGAATTTGTATAGGTAGGAGGGGGGTACGAACCACCGTGTACGGCCGGGTGGAGAGTTTTGACGCGTCCGCCTAGCATTTCTGGGGCTTTGGTAATGTCCGATATGTCCCTTTTCCCACTGTCGTAAGTAGAAGGATCGACGATTGAAGGAAAGAGAGCGTACTCGATGGGGATCCCTGCATCTCTTATTTTCTTCGCCGTTCCTCCGGATCCTAATAATCGGACCCCAGCATCGTGAAGACCCTTGGCGAATGCCAGGAGATCAGTTTTGTCGTACACTGAGAGGAGGGCTGTTTGGATGGGGGTTAGTTGGATGATTAGTATGGTTTGTGAGTAACTGGAGCTTACCGATGGGTTGGGACATCCTCAGTGAGGAATTGTGAAAGATCAAGTACGAGTCGTGTTTGATTGACATCGATTTCAACGAAAAACTGATTATCTTATCGTGGGTGAAATAAATTGTAGATTAGATTAGATGTTACTACTTCTCTAAGTACCACCAGCTTTTTCGACGACTATCCCTGGAATACCCCTGCTCAATCTCTGGGTTTCCGAATGTTCGGGCTTTGGATGACATGTCCAGCTGATATTCAAAACTTGTGCAGGTCAGCAGCACCCCCGTCCCTTGGACTGCATCACGGGTCGCTGAGTCGCCGCTAATGAGCTATTAGCATCTCGGACTTATACGACGCCGGTGGATTCTTCACACAACGAGACAAATGGAAGGCCTTCCTGTCAGCGCCCGAGGAGCGCTGGGGTTCAACAGTAGTATAAAAGCAACAATGTTGGTTGACCGTGGTCCTTCAAAAAAGCCCCAACCATGACATCTACCACACAATCGCACCACACCTCGCCCCCCAATCTCTCCTTCGCGGTCATCCTCCTCCCACGCTACCAATGGCTTGACGTAGCCGGGCCAGTCGACTATCTAAACAATCACAGCCAGGCGCGATTGCGCGAAATAGACTCCGACCCAGCACTCGTCGCAAAGGCGCCCATTCTGACGTGGTACTACGTCGCATCCACGCTCGACCCCATTTCCGCATCCTCTGGGCCAAAGCAAACACCCACCCACACATTTGCGACTTGCCCACGTGTCGATTACGTCCTCATGCCTGGAAAGTCAAACACGGCCGTCCCGCCAGAGTTCACAGAGTTCGTCCAGACGCGATTCGCAGATCCCAAAGTCAGGTTTTTGACAGTATGCACGGGGAGCATTGTCCTAGCCCCCACTGGCATCCTGAACCACCTCCGCGTAGCGTCCAACAAGAGGGGGTTGAAAGACCTCGCGCAGTCTGGACAGCTGGACCATAACGTACACTGGGTGGGGGACCGGCGGTGGGTGAAGGATGGGAAGGTATGGAGTGCAGCTGGGATAACGAGTGGTATTGATCTGGCTGCTGAGTTTGCGAGGGTTTATTTTGATAAGGATGTGGTTGAGGAGGCAAAGGAGATTTCGGAGGAGGTGCCCAAGCCTGATACGCCGGATCCGTATGCGTGGATTTTGAAGGGGATCGATCTAGGGTATGGGGACCACCATCCTCATAAAAAGTAGTTCTTACAAAGCAGAACGAGTGAATTGTAGTTGCAGAGGAGATTCGAAAGGACTGGATGACCCATCGTCGGACCGATTGATATCGATAAATGGAGTTCGAGAGTCGAAAGGAATACAAGGCAGTGAGGGTGGAGTCACAGTGAGTATACAAAGGAGAAGGTTGACAAGTCACTGGACCGATCGAGATCGAATGGTATAGTTCTGAATCTCAGGGCCTGGTCATCTCAGAACTCGATAAGCGCCTATCCGAAAACCAGCCTGAGGTTCATCGGAAGCTTGAAGCTGTGTTCGATGATCTTTTATCGGATACTTTGCGAAATGAAGTGACTTTTGCTACACTGCCTTGGTGACAAGCAAGCTTGGTGATATGATGTCTACCTAGGTTCTAGCTATCGTGAGAGCGAAAAATGGGGCTGGCAGCAATGGCTGGCAGAAGTTAAGAAAGGAAAAGAAATTTGAAAGAAGCAGAAAAATAAAGATCAAGAAGACTTTCAGCTGACTTTCACATTTCAGATAAACATTAGATTTCAGTCTTACTACCGTTCTTCTCTACGATAGCTGGCAATCATTGGGTGACTTCCCAGAAGGCCAACTTGAATTTTCAAACCTAGATTTCTGACATGTAGGGTCTCTTGCCGAAATGCCGCTCAGTTTCAGGTCCCAGATCCGTCAAGGCGCCCTTTTCAAAACTTTTCTAAAGGTGACATCTGGAAGAGGGGAGGACCCTGGAAAGTACCCTCAGATACCGGATCCGGATCCGGATAGAAATTGGCGAAATTTTTTGAAATCCCGTAGGTCTGTCCGGATAAAAATTTCGCTATTTTGGCGGAATGCCGGAGGCGGTTTTCCGGATAGGAATTGGTGGTGGAGCTGAGCAAGGCCCGAGCCAATGTCCGGATAGAAATTGGCGCTATAAAAATTGTTGACACAGGATTGAAAGCTGAGCTCGAAAATCAAGACAAGGCCATCTCCTACGTTGCGGCTCAAGTCTTCGAGCATCAAATTGGCTCTCAGTTCCGTGCCACCCCTCACGCTCAAGCAGTGCGGACTCTTCGCTTCGATCATGTCCCGCCGTCTGCCTTCTTATGCACCCTCAAACGTACTCCGGAAATCACGCAAAATGGGCTCAAAATATCTGCAGATGATTGGAAGTTGTTTAAAGAAATGAAGGACAACAGTAAGACGGTCTTACAGGCCTTGAAGGCTTTCAAGCAAAAGGCAACTGTGGAAAATGAAGAATAGGCCGTTTATCCTCAAATTTCTGCCTGTATAATACATATACTATATTCAGTCATGTATTTTCTACTTTTTCCTGATGTACAGACCTCCAGAAAATGCCTAGGAAGGCCCAGAGCCAAAATTCACTCTTTTCGCGCCAAAATAGCGATTTTTATATGCCGGATCCGGATCCAGATAGAAATTGACCTTATTGAAGGCCGGATCCAATATCCGGATAGAAATTTGGCAAAACCGTCCGGATAAAAATCGGGCGGTTTGGGGCATTTTGGGATACGGCATCTGAGGGTACTTTCCAGGGTCCTGGAATAACCAAGTGCCCATGCTTCCGGATAAGGGTTCGGTGATCATTCTAAACTCTCGGACAGGGATCCGGTATCCATACTCAACAGCCGTATGTATGTATATAAGCTTATATAAGTGGCCCATGTTAGATATTAAAAGAAGAACAAACCAGAAAAGCCACCGTTTCAAAGCTTTTGCTCTTTGCCTCTCATGTCTTCGGTGATGCTTCAGGAGTATCGCCAAGCGATTATCTCAGCTGTGTGGATGGTCATTCTATCCATCATCCCACCAGACTTGGTACGCATTGGAGCGCTACTGGTCGGTAGCGTTATATGCCTCTGCAATGTTGCGCACGCCATGCGCCCGCAGGTCCTCATGGAAAAGCTGCAAATTCGACTTCTGTCCTTAGAGGGAAATTTTCGAGACACCGTCGATAGTGGGATTATTCACCAGTCGGATACAAATTTTACTGTTCAAATCGAGAGGAACGTGGGAAGGTGAGTGTGAGTGTCGTTTCATGAAATAATATACTTACGATGACCACGACAGACTTCGATACAGGACCTTCGAGCTCCATGAAAGGACGCTTTTGACGTCGGAGGGGATTCTACAAGAGATAAAGGCTGTCTGGAAGGGTCACTCGCTCGAAATTAAAGCGTGCATTCGGGATGTCAAAGCCCTGGAAAGGGACCTCGAGGTATGCCCTTCAGAGATGTTGCTTTTGCCAATTTTATAAAATGGGCAGATAAACCGCGCAAAAATTCTGAAGAACCGGTATTATTCATGGAGGTGACGGCTGTACTGAATGCATACCAGAAGATTTAATAATCCTTCACTGTCCTTTTGATGCTTCATCGATACGTTATCTCAGCTTTGCCCCCTGCTTTCGATCTTCCTTGTCACTTGTTTGTGCGTCTTTCCCATGACTATAGCATTCTATTCTCGCTTTTTTTTCAATGTCGCCTAGGTAAATGTTTTAAATGTATTAGTATTGACGTTCAATTGAATTGGAGCATACAACTTCGAGGGGAGTAAAACTCTCCAGATCCATCTCAAAGGAAGCCATCACAAGGCGCTTGCATTATAGATGAGAGGCGGACGATGTGAAAGCTTTGGTTTGCCATCGTAAATATGATTCTTTCTCGTGCGACGTGGACTAACTTTTGTGGGGCCATCAGCAGAGCGACATGTTTGGTCATGTTATACTCAGAAGACCTTCACTTGAACCATCAACAGACACAAGGGGCAAATAGCTTTTGTCACCAGGTAAAGAGGTGATAAACAGCAAATAACTATGTTAAATATTTTATTCCACATTTGCAGCAGAAATGATCAGTTAAATAAAATTAATACTTTCCTGCTTGTGATCTTTGTTGAAATGAGTGATAAAAAGAAAATGTTGTTGCCGAAGTAGGAAGATAAAGATTAACCCTGATTTGCCGTGGCAAAAATGATGAGGCAACGATTTAATGTCATTGAAAGCTCTTTCTGACACCAGGAAACAGGAACGAAGAATTAAATAATTGCTGGGGAATTAGACAATCCTATGCAGGCCAGCTCATCTCATTTCTTGGCACCTATTTAAATTCTTTGTTCATGTTTCTTTGTGTCAGAACAAGCTGTCAATGACATTAAATAGTTGCCTCATCATTGTTGCCGCAGCAAATCAGGGTTGATCTTTATCTTCCTACTCTGGCAACAACATTTTCTTTTTATCACTATTTCAACAAAGATCACGAGCAGGAAAGTATTAATTTTATTTAACTAATCATTTCTGCTGCAAATGTGGAATAAAATATTTAACATAGTTATTTGCAGTTTATCACCTATTTACCTGGCGACGAAAGCTATTTGCCCCTTGTGAGAATCAATAGCCCGTTAGGCAAACTGATTCGGTGGGTAGCTCCTTTGGAAGCCTTCTGGGAGTGCTGAATGACTTTTCTTAGACTCGTCGTTGTTCAAATTTTGAACCTGTGGTTCTTCATCAACATCACAATCGCACGTGTTCAGCATGCCCATGTTTGGCTGGTTGGTATACGCTTGAATATTTGAATAGTTGCCTGTCTAATTCACACCAGTCGTCAGGGACTCGAAGGATCTTCCAGAGCAAGAAGAAAACATCAACCAGATTCCAAATATGACTTTTGCCACCCTGCTCTTCGCAAGGGCTTTCCCGTATGTCGGTGTTGATCCAATTCTACCCCCCAGCTCACTATCCCCCCAGCCCTCATCTCTCCTCAATCCAAAGCGATATCTCTTCTCTTGTCAATCATTCCAACCAACAGGAGATTCCCATCCTATGCACAATTGTCCGCAGCCCTCCCCTTGCGCTTCCGCGCACTGACTCAACTTCGCTGCCCAATTTTCCAACAAACCTCCCACAATTTTCAAGGACCGCCAAATATTTTCTGCATGGACTGAGTGGATCCAGCGTGTTGGCATACTATCCCACCTTTTTGAGTCTATTCGACTCTATCCACTGGAAAATGAGGACGTGGAGGCACGGTTGTTGGATGCTCTGAAGAAAGGAAGAGGGGAAGCATGTGAAAAAGGTGAATAAGAAGGGTACATATTGGTTCTTTCTGGGCGAGTTTGCTGATGCGTTGTTCTTCGTAGGAGAGTCGGAGGTTGTGCAGAAAGCGGGGAAGACTCTGATCGCCGTTTTGGAACACTACAAGCCTGATTCTGCGTTGAACCTTCGTTTATGAGGGATATATGCGACGCATCAAGTGTCAATTACAAGCCCCATTGCAACTCTTTCTGCTGGCAGCGAAGGAACTCCTGTTCGTACGTGCATGCACTGCACGTTGACGACCGTTCTTCAAACGAGCATCAACCAAGCCATCTACACATGTACACCACATCAGCCCACACAAGCTTATCTTCGCAGCCATTCTCTCCGACTACCAATGGTCCAACTCAGCCAGGTCGACTACTTGAACGACAAGGATTCTGCCCTCGTCACGAAAGCGCCCTGTAACTGACAGGAAACTTCTCCAGCCAGTTCACTCTCACTCCCGTCCCCGCTTCCTCTGGTCCCAACGCACACGTTCGCGATGTGCCCACGCGTCGAATGCATCATCATCTTGGGCTGTTGTTCAACTAGGCCATACCACCTGAGTTCACAAAGTTTGTGCATTCCTACCAGTACGCACGTGGAGTCTGGCGCTAGCTCCAACAGGGATCCTGAATGACCACCACGTAGCGTCCAAGAGGAAAGCGTTGAAGCACCTTGCGCAGTCCGGGCAGTTGAACCACAACATTCATTGGGTGGGGGAAGGAGAGAAAGTATGGATAACGTTTACAGTTAACCTGGGAGTTGAGTAACTCAGTGCGAAATGTGATAAGGAGGTGGCGGACGCAAAGGCGATTGCGACACGCCGATTCCGTACACGTGGATTTTGGAGGGTCATCATCCTCATAGGAAGTAGTTCCTACAAAGCCGGGTGAATAAAATTTATTTCAGGAGGAGACTGCTCGAATTGAAGTTGACAAGTTATTGGGCCGATAAGTTGATAGATCAACTTGCCTTGCTAAAGCGACCCCATACTTCGGCGTCGTACTGATGGTTACACAGCCAGGATAACAGAAGCACGAGCCTGTAGCTCTGAAAAAAAATTGGACAACCTTGGTATGTAAGCTAATAATCAGCCCAGTGCACTAGGCCGGACATCTGTCGCCAGAGGCTTAACTCCAAAAAATCTTTGATCCACCATTGAACTTGCTGGTGCACAAAGCGCATTTTACTGCCTGTCTCGAGTGTTTGTACAATGAAAACCCACACACTGTTGAACTGAAGCTCTCCCTCGGAGACGTACGCCTGCGCGGGCTTTTGATGCAGGTTCGCACCGTACCTCAACGCGATCCTCTAGACTAGCCCAGCTAGCTTCTCAGCTGGCAACTCCGCGCTAGCGTACTGTTCCCTGAAATACCCGCTGATTGTCTCATCGTACCGAAAGCCTTCAGCGCAAGAGACGCTCTCTCTCATGTCTCCCTTCCCATCCCTCCACGCACAGAGGAAGGTCTTGTAGTCTTTTGGATCGGAGACAACAGAAACGCGCTCGTGGTTTTTGGCTGCGGCGCGGAGAAGCGTCATTCTGCGAATGTCGACTTCCTCGACTGGGTCTGCGAGGGTAAAGTTTGGCCTGGCGATGGTTTTGGTGAATTGGTAGGTGTTGCACACGACGATGGAGATTGGAGAGATGTATTGCGCTTCGAGGTCTGTTGAGTTCCAGGGGATGTTGCGTGCTAGGATTCCTGTTTTCATTTTCATTCTTTGAGTATATTTAGGTAGATATGTGGGTAGAAGGGATAAGAATCACCGTGTACGGCGTTTTGACTCGTCCGCCTAACATTTCTGGGGCTTTTAGTAACATATGTCCGATACATCCCTTTTCCCATCGTCGTAAGTAGAAGGATCAGCGCACAAAAGGGAAAGAGAGCGTACTCGATAGAAATCCCTGCATCTATTACTTTCTTCGTTGTTCCTCCAGATCCTAATAATGCGACACCAGCATCGTGAAGACCCTAAGCAAACGCCAGGAGGTCAGTTTTGTCGTACACTGAGAGGAGGGCTGTTTGAATGGGGGTTAGTTGGATGGTTAGTATGGTTTGTGAGTGGCTGGAGCTTACCGATAGGTTGGGACATCCTGAGCGAGGATTTGTTAGAGATCTAGAGGTGAGGTGTGTGATTGAGATCGATTCCAACAAATCTTATCGTATATGGGACGAAAAGTAGATTAGATTAGATGATGTCTCTCCTTCGCTCTTTACTATGCCAGCTTTTTCTGATCCCTGGAATACCCCTCAGTATCCCTGAGTTTCCGGCTTTGGATAACATGTCCAGCTGATGTTCAGAACTTGGTCAGAAGCACCCCCGTTCCTTGGACTGCATCACGGGTCGCTGACTCGCTGTCAATGAGCTATTAGCATCTCGGAATTATACGACGCCGGTGGATTCTTCACACAACGAGACCAATGGAAGGCCTTCCTGTCAGCGCCCGAGGAGCGCTGGGGTTCGACAGTGGTATAAAAGCACCAACGTTGGCTGACCCTCGTCCTTCAAAAGCGCCCCAACTATGACATCTACGACAATATCGCACCACACCTCGCCCCCCAATCTCTCCTTCGCGGTCATTCTCCTCCCAGGTTACCAATGGCTCGACGCAGCCGGGCCAGTCGACTATCTAAACAATCACAGTCAAGCGCGACTCCGCGAAATAGACTCTGACCCAGCACTTGTCGCGAAGGCGCCCATTCTGACGTGGTACTACGTCGCGGCCACCCTCGACCCCATTCCCGCGACCTCTGGGCCAAAGCAAACACCCACGCACACATTCGCGACTTGCCCACGTGTCGATTACGTCTTCATGCCTGGAAATTCACTCAAACCGGTCGTCCCGCCCGAGTTCACAAAGTTCGTGCAGACGCGATTTGCAGATCCCAAAGTCAGGTTTTTGACAATATGCACGGGGAGCATTGTCCTAGCCCCCACAGGCATCCTGAACCACCTCCGCGTAGCGTCCAACAAGAAGGGGTTGAAATACCTCGCGCAGTCTGGACAGCTGGACCATAACGTACACTGGGTGGGTGACCGGCGGTGGGTGAAGGATGGGAAGGTATGGAGTGCAGCTGGAATAACGAGTGGTATTGATCTGGCTGCTGAGTTTGCGAGGGTTTATTTTGATAAGGATGTGGTTGAGGAGGCAAAGGAGATCTCGGAGGAGGTGCCCAAGCCTGATACGCCGGATCCGTATGCGTGGATTTTGAAGGGGATTGATTTGGGGTATGGGGACCACCATCCTCATAAAAAATAGGTTTTACAAAGCAGTGCGAGTGAATTGTAGTTTGCAGAAAAGGTTCGAGGTGGAGAAAGGGACGCTTGTCATCGGACTGATTGATAGATATCGATAAATGGATCGTCATGCATCATACATACATCAGGAGTCGACTTCCATGTGATCCGTATTTGCAGATCCGGGAACAATTCAGACCCCTACTTACTATTCTGGAGGGCAGTGTTTTTGGGACGACAATAATAATCATCGCATCTCATACTGAATCAGATGTACAGGATCGGGCCTTGAAGAGCCTTGCAAGTTGAAGGTCATTGACATCATTCAGCATTGAAAATTTCCCGACGTGATTACTGTTATATTAAAGAAATACCCGGCTTTCGTGTCTACATGTTGGGCTCCTCTCCATTTCCAGTTTCTGCAGGGTCGTAAACAGGTGCCTGTACTCGGAAGTCAAGGTGGGAGGAGGCAGTGGTGGTTGAATCATGGGGACATGTACCCCATGGTCACAAGGGACTCGTAGAGGAGCATCAGAAACAAAAAACCCAGATCTCAAAGGTGCGGATGATTAGCATCGGTGATTGTGGGTCGACCACTGACGAACAACCAGGTCCCTGTTCCCTGAGAGTTATTAGGGGGGAGACGTGTAATGAGAAACATACAATTCACACAGGCTTTCACGACGACGAGCATCGCCCAACTTCATGCAGAAGAAGCGCGACTAAGGGCCAGGTCTGACGCCCCACTCAGCCTGAGTAAAAACTATACCTCTGTGTTGCAGTAGTCGCTGTCGCAGCCACAAAGAAATTTGATTTCCTGACCCGGCCGAGTTCAACGTGCCCGTCCCTGCATCCCACTGCAACCCAGCGCCATCCTGTCAACTCCATCCTAATCCGTCCGTCTCTGAAGGGCTTACCATTTCGTCTGACATATTCAAATGTGACGGCATTTCAAGGTTTTACAGTGTGCGCCTCTGTTCTGGTGCGTACACGTCGGATTGTTGCGTGCTCACCTCCGTGAATAAACAACCGGAAAGAATCCCAGTGACTGTGAGAACAAAGGTAAGCAAAAAGAAGCGCGCATAGAACGAAATTTTTTGTAAAACCGTTTCAAAGAAAGTCGAAATACATACGAACACCTCAGAAGATTGTTTTGTTTCCGCTGAAACCTAAAAGCCTTTGCCCCAAGACAGCTGACACAAAAGAAAAGAGATGGACTTATGAGTCCGCAAGCTGCCGCCGAAGGAAGTGAAGCGAGGAATGTCTTGTATCCAACTTAGTGACAGCAACTTGGAAGTACGAATTCGAAGGGTCCCTTGCATGGCCAATTATAGACTGAAGAGGCTTTGTGTGGGAATTTACATGTGCCAGTATTACGCCACAGTATTCATCACAAGGCTGGAAGGTGTTGAGTAGAATTGGTATCAGGACCCCTGAAATTTATGTCAAATGCCTGATCCCTATGCGGAGTAAAATTTGAGAAAATTTCGCATAGGCCTCAGGCCTATGCGGAGGAAATTGTCCCAAAGTCTTGAGGTCAGAAACCAGGGTGGGTACAGGTAGGCCCCCTGACATATGGTCCAAAAATTCGGATCCCAAAACGGACAGAAAATTTGTTGGCACCGCGAGGCCGCATCCATGGTGCGGACATCCGACAGCAATATGATGCCGGGAGGACGGGTGCCAGAAACGGACAGATATCCAATCGAAAGTGTGTGTGTATGTGGCGGGTGGTAGATCGGGCCTGAACGATAAGCATTAAGTAGACGCCTGGAATTGTTTGAGTAGACGCCCAGATTTAATCAGCCCGATTCGTACATACCATGGAGGTGTAACTGTAACTATCTGTGTCACAGTGGGAATGCGATACAAAAATCAGTTTAAGGGAGACTACTCGAGAACTCTTTCCCCCACCTGCCATGTTTTCAACCCTTCGAGAGTATCACCAAGCAATCGCATCAGCAATTTGGATGGTTATTCTATCCATTATCCCACAAGACTTGGTGAGGCTTGGAGCCATCTTTCTCGGTGGTGTTATATTTGTCTGCAATATCATGGACGCCATGCGCCCACAAAACCGCATGAAAAAGCTGCAACATCGACTTCAATCCTTGGAGGCGAAACTCCAGGATGCCGTCAAGAGTGGAATCATGTGTCGGTCGGATACAAATTTCACTGCTCAAATCGCGAGAAACATGGGGGGGTGAGAGTTACCGCCGTTTCATGAGACGGCAAGGAAGTTGACCACAATACATTCTCATTAGAATTCGATATAGGACCTTCGAACTCTACGAAAAGACCCTCTTGACGTCTGGGGGGATTTTGCAGGAGATCAAGGCATTCTGGGAGGGTCACTCACGTGATATTAATGAATGCATTGAAGATGTTGAAGCCTTGGAAAGGGACCTCGAGGTGAGCTCTTCAAAGGCATTGCATTGCCCAACTTATTGAATGCGATGAGCAGATAAACCATGCAAAAGTTCTGAAGGACCACTATAGTTCGTGGAGGTACTGGCCGAATTGAATCCAGTTCCATGACCCGTCACTGTCCCATGTTATCGCGTTTTCTGCTTCGTCTTCGCTTTCGATCTTCCAGATTCATATCTACCACCACTTGTCTCTTGTTCGTGCATTTGTCGCATGACTAGAACATTCTATTCTCGTTTTTTTTTCAGCGTCGACTAGGTAAATGTTTAAATGTATTAGTATTGAAATTCAACTGGCATTGGAGCGTACAAATTGGGAGAGAAATTAGAACTCTCCGTCTCGACTGGAGAAGCCGTCCCCGTGGCACCATGCTCGTATGATGGACGGACGTCGTGGGAGTTTTAGATTGACATCGCAAGGTCAAATTTCTCTCGTAAAGGTATAGTTGGAGGTGTTATCAAGGAACTAGAGCTGTGATCGTGCTAAGTGAGGCGCAAGTGACCTGCTAAAGCATCGTCGTTGAAACGTTGACGGTTGGTGGAGAACAGCATGTTTGGTCGTATTATGCTCACAAGCCTCAGCCTAAAACTCCCATAGTCAGCGCTCAGCGACAACTTGGAAGTTTGGAGCTTGAAGCTTGAAGCTTGAAGCTCGAAGGGTTATTCACCTAGCTGGGAAACCCGAATCTTAATACAAAACCACCAGCGGGAGATTGCCCATTCTACGCACTACATCCGCAGCCCTCCCCTCGGCCCCGCTGCTGCAACCTCCAAACCTCTTACATTCGAGTCCAAGGGCCGCCAAATATTTACGGCGGGGACGGAGCGGGCCCAGCGTGTTGGCATGAATTATATTCGCCAGAAACCGAAATGGAGATGAAGATTGGATGAAGATTGTAAATGAAGATATGGAGGCGCGGTTGTTGGATGCTCTAGGAAAAGGAAGAGGGGAAGTGTTCCTCGAAAACGATGAATAAGAAGTGTGCGTATCCGTCTTCTTCTGGGAGGGTTTGCTGATGTGTTGTTCCCTGTAGAGGAGAGTCGGAGGTCGCGCAGGAAGTGATGGAGACTCGGAGTGCCATTTTGGAACACTGATACTCTTTTGTATGGGGCACATATCTGACGCCTCAGGTGTCCTACAAGCCCCATTGCAACTCCCGCCAGCAGCGAAGGAACGCCACTTCGTACATGCGTGAACCGCACGTTGATAGCCGTCCTTCAAACGAGCGTCAGCCATGGCATCTACACACATGAGGATTCGTGGGCCTGCTCGCACCTTTGCGCACTATCTCATGGCAACGCTGTTCTATCTTCCAAACCTCCCACGACCCCCCAAGGTATCCGCACAGGCGCTAAATACCGAGGAAGGCGAGAGACAAGAGTGCGTTTTGGGTGTCTTTTTTCTTTTGGATCTTTGGGCATTGACATGACTTTTTCTGGTGAAAAGTCGGAGACTGGACAAAAAGCGGTGAAGACTTGGACTAATGTTTTTCTGGAACACGGAAAACCTGCTCCTTTGTGGTACTTTCGTCTATGGGTCGCATACATACATGTCAAGGCCTCAGGCCTACTCAGTCGGTTCAGCTCTACGAAAGATGATCACCGAAACGAAAATTGTGGTCCAGATAAATTCTATCTTGAATGGGACGTTATGGGTCATGCGCCTGCTCGTGTCTGATGTTCGTGAGGTTCAGGCTTTCAAAGGTTCAGTTTTCTTCAGCACCGGCTAACCCCTCTCCGGATTCCTCTCCAAGCAGGTCTAATCAATCTCCAAGCTCTCAGATGTCAAGCGCGACTCAAGGAACGTACTATACAATCTTTGAGAAGTTAGAATTAGACTCGTTGGTCGAAATGCTTGCTATCTTGCAACTCATGGACTCCGAGATCCGACGTGTACGCCATTTATCGATATATCGTTTACATACTGATATCAAACTTGAGATTTTATCAGGTTGGAAGACGTGATGCTTTCTCGCCGTGTTTGAGATTCTGTCCGTGTATATATTTACCTGGTTTCCATTCCGCCCTGATTTTTTTTCACAGAGTGGGAGAAAGAGTGAACAAGAACAAGTCCATATCTATCGAGGTATGGGGGATCACATCGATCATAACTGAGGCATGAGTAGCAATGATCCTGCTACCGTCGACATCCGCTACACTCTTTCAATCTCCCACACAGCTGGCCCCGTTAGAAAGTCTCGTTGCGCCAACCGAATAACAGGCTCGAATGACCCCAGCTCGCGTGTCCTCCAGTTCTGCCTGATCCCCCCCCCGTCGTCGTACACGATAAAGATGGTGATCCCATCAATGGTCTTTCCGACGCGGAATTTAAGGGCATACTCAGATGTTTCGTTGATCTCGCACATTAGAGGTTTTCGATTCGTGGGTCGTCTGGAATGAACGGATGAGATATATGTAGAATATCCATGACGGTCGTATGCAAGTCGTATGTTTCTATCCAAAGCGCAGGCGTCTCGAGCTCGTGGCTCCACTTACCGACCTGGAAAAAGAAATACTTTGAATATGCCGAAAATCAGCATATGAAACCAGAACGAGGATTATCGCCATGCGCGTTGACAATGGTAAGGTGGCTTGTCACGGTCTTCAACGCCTTTCAAACGCCGCAGGCGCTGGAAACGAGGCGATTCATCCTACATTGAAATTCCAGCTACTAGTGAGCTATGAGACCTCCAAGGTCTATAAAATGAATATCCTTCCTCCGTACATACTTGATACGTTTAATTTATTACCCACCCCAATCAAACCCACTCCCTTGGCTCCCTCAACACGCTCAACAACCTCTCCTCCTCCGTCCCCTCCATCGTTCCCATCTCACTCATATACTCCCACCTAGCCGTCTCCGGCAAACTCATCAAAATACTCTCAATCCTCGCTCCCGGCGTCATCAACCCGAACTTTGTCCCGCGGTCATAAACGAGGTTGAACTCGACGTACCTCCCCCGTCTCAACAACTGCCAGCGCCTCTCTTTTTGGGTATGCGGCACCTTCGCGCGGATCCGGAGAATGGGGATGTAGGAGGGAACAAAGGCGTCCCCCAACGCACGTACGAACGCGAATATCTCGTCGGGGCTTCTCGGGCGGGGTGTGGACGCTTGGGAATCGGGTAATCGGGCGTGAACGCCTGAGTTAAGGTCGTCGAAGAATATACCGCCGATTCCACGCGTTTCTTTGCGGTGTGGGATGTAGAAATACTCGTCGCACCATTTTTTGAAGGTTGGGTAGAGTTGGGGGCCGTGGGATTCGCATGCGGATTGGAGGGTTTTGTGGAAGTGGGATGCGTCTTCTTGGTAGAGGTATGAGGGTGTTAGGTCGGAGCCGCCGCCGAACCACCATGCGAGGACTTTGGGTGCTGCGTCCGCGTCGGTGTCTGAGGATTGGGAGGTTATCTCGAAGTAGCGGTAGTTTGCGTGTACGGTTGGCGCGTGTGGGTTTCTGGGGTGTATGACTAGGCTGAGGCCCGCTGCGAAGAATGGGAGGCCGTTTGGGGAGTCGGGGAGGGGCATGGAGGTGTGGTCTGCGCGCATTTGCTTTATCGCTGCGGGAGGGAGGATGCCATGGACGATGCTTATGTTTACGCCTGCTTTTTCTAGGATGGTCGTGGGTGGTTGTGGGAGGGAGTCGTCGTCTGCGAGTGGGATGGCGAATACGCAAGAACGGCCTGAGCCACCTTCTGGGCGAACCCAGGCGTCCCGTTTGAATGGAGGTGCCGAAGGGTCAAGTTGCTCTAATGAGAGGACTATGGAGTTTTGGAGTGTGTTGATGTATTCCTCGACTTGTACACGCATGGGGTTGATGAAAAACATGGCGATGGTGGTATAGATCAGAGTACAGGTAACCACGTGACCTCACTCCGACGCGCATCAAGCCGCGTAGTCACGGCCACCAAAGCCAATGAAGTCATAATCCTTTCTTTCTCTCCTACCATGCTACACGTAACTCCAGGCGTCGCTTTCCTCGCACAAAACCTCCTAGGTCCAGGACTTGGCTTCACAGCATGCGTTCTCGGCACACGCTACCTCTCCCTCCCCATCCCACCTTGGGCCATCGCACTCCTATCTCTGCTAAGTGTTCCAGGACGTATTGTGGGTGGGATACTCTGGACAGAGTTTAGAGATCGACGAGAGGCGGAGAGGTTGGGCGCGAGGTTGGTTCCTAGAGCCAATGGGAAGAGGTTTGCGAATTTGGATGTCTTGGAGGAGTTGTTGGGTCATTGGAGGAATGGGTATCCTGGTACGTTGTCTCTTCTTTCGTTCGTTGTTTTGTGTTTTGTGGAGGTGTTAATTGGAATTGCTAGGCGATGGGATATGGGATTTGATCGACACCCTTGGCCCGGTTAACAATTTTAATATCTTGTTCGCGAATAATATCTTTACTGTCTGTCCGGAACATATCAAGTTGATCCTAGCTACCGACTTTGATAATTACGTTAAAGGTGCCTGCCTTTCATCTTCTACCCTCCCCCCCCTGGCTTACTTGGATAATACAGGCGAACGATTCCGTTTCGCAATGGGTGCCGTCCTCGGTTCAGGGGTGTTTAATTCAGACGGTAAGTCGCCTCTCCTCCATTCCCTGATCCATTTTAACGCCTCTCTCAACTACCCAGGCAAGATGTGGCAGTAAGCCTTCCCCCCTCTCCTCTCCTCCCTCCCCCTCACCTCTTACACCTTTCCAGGTTCCACCGCTCAATGACCCGCCCCTTCTTCAACCGCGACCGCATAACCGACTTTGAGCTCTTCGACAGGCACGCAGACACCGTCATCACACTTATCAAAGACCGCATGCTCACAGGCGAATCTATCGATTTCCAAGATATAATGCACAGATTCACGCTGGACGCCGCTACTGACCACCTCTTTGGCTCGTGTGTGGACAGCTTGAGGACGCCGAGCTCTTTGCTTCCCCTTCCTTATAATTCCGCATATAAACACAAACAAGGAGGAGAGATGGAAGAGAATGATAACCTCGCGATGCAGTTCTCTGCCGCCTTTTTACGCGCGCAGATTGTTATTGCCGAGAGGGAGAGATATGGGAAGATATGGCCCCTCTTGGAGATATTTAGTGATCGAGCGAGGGAGCCGATGGAGGTTGTTAATAGGTATTTGGACCCCGTTATTAGGGATGCTGTTGGGAGGTATAAGGAGAAGAAGGCGGCGGCGGCGGTGGGGGAGGTAAGGGAGAAGGGAGGGGAGGAAGGGGAAGAGACTTTGTTGGATCATTTGGTTACGCTTACTTCTGGTTGGTTTTTCCGTTATTTTATGTTTTGGCTTGGGGCTGATGAGAACGTAGACACCGCGCTGCTCCGGGACGAAACGCTGAACATCCTCATTGCTGCTCGGGATACCGTACGTTTCCCTCTCCCATCTTTCCTCCTCCCCTACCCTTTGCCGACTAACCTCCACCCTCCACGTCGCTCTTAGATGGCAGCAGCCCTCTCATTCATGTTCTACTTCCTCTCCCTACACCCTTCCGTCCTCGCGCGTTTGCGCCAAGAAGTATTGGATCGCGTAGGTGGGACGAGGAGGCCGACGTATGAGGATGTTAAAGAGATGAAATATTTGAAGGCTGTTCTTAACGGTTCGTTTTTTTTTTTGGTCGATATTCGAAGTAAGCCTACGCTGACCGGTTGGGTTTGTGGTTGTAGAGACGTTGAGGTTATTACCTCCTGTGTACGTCCCATTCATTTCCTCCTTCCCTTTCTTATACTACACTAACGATTTATTTATTCCGCATACAGCCCTTTCAACGTCAGGTACCGCTTTTTCCACCACCCCCGTCTTTTTTTTTGTTAAAAAAAAAGGCACTGACGGGACAAACGAACAGAGAATGCCAAAAAGGAGCTGTATGGCCTTCCCCGGACCCATCTCAGAAACCACTGTATATCCCCCCTGGATCAGCGTGCGTGTTCTTTCTTTCCCCCCTCTCAAAGATTGGGGACGGTCGACTAAGTGATTGATTTCACTACAGGACCGCGTATTCGGTCCTAATGATGCACACACGGACGGATCTATGGGGTCCTACTGGTGCGTATCTCCTCTTTCCTCCCTCCCCCTGCTCTGCTCCTCTTCTCTTCTTTCCTGTGGGCAGATTAGCTGGATGAGAAGTGCTAATAATTTGGAATGACAGCACACGAGTTCGACCCGGACCGGTTCTTGGATGAGAGGCTGAAGGAGTACCTCCTACCCAACCCGTTCATTTTCTTGCCGTTTAATGCTGGGCCGAGGATTTGTTTGGGGCAGCAGGTGGGTTTTATTTGAAGTTCACTCTTTTTCTTCTCTTTCCTGGTCTGTTTTGTTTCCATGCGAGGGGCAAGGAGTACTCTTGTTCGCTACCACCTACATAGCACTTCCACACAGACCAGAATTATCCCTCCCTCTTCTTCGTTTTCCCCCATTCCTCCTCACCCGATACATATTAACTCGCGCAGTTCGCATACAACCAAATGTCGTTCATGGCCATCCGCCTACTGCAATCTTTCTCCTCATTCACACTAGACACGGACGCCTTCCCGCCTTCTGCCCGCCCGCCCGTGCAGTGGGCTGAGAAAGGGCGGGGGAGGAAGCGGGTGGAGGGGTTTCGGCCGCAGATTGTGTTGACTATGTCTAGTACGGTGCGTTTCTTGCTTTTTTCTTTTTTTTCCTTCCAGCAGTGGGCTGATGATTGATTTGATTACCTTACAGGGAGGGATGTGGATGAAGGCTGAAGGTGCGGGTGTGGATGTTTGAGTACTGGTGGTTGATCGGTTGCGGAATTGTGGAACTGGGGTGGAAGGGAGTTACTTATTTGTTTAATGGCTCGCAGTTAGTTGGCCAAGCAGCTTGCTTGATACAGTTGTACTTCCGCTGCTGGTCCGTCCTCGTTTATATATATTATACGTGAGACAAGGGCGAATTTGAAGGCCTAAGCATGTACCACCAGATCTATCAAATTATTACAAATAATCTTTCAGACATAAGTGACAAAAAC
Organism: Laccaria amethystina LaAM-08-1; assembly: GCA_000827195.1. Taxonomy (NCBI): domain Eukaryota; kingdom Fungi; phylum Basidiomycota; class Agaricomycetes; order Agaricales; family Hydnangiaceae; genus Laccaria; species Laccaria amethystina. The sequence continues at coordinate 374,899 of KN838545.1, read as the reverse complement.
ATTTATTTCAATTTTTTAAAAAGACTTTAGAGTCTGCACAGCTTTTTTATTCTTCTGCTCTATCTGTTACTTTATTCGTTAACATATTCATCAGTTGAGTGATGTTGCCATGGTAACAAAGAATATTTCTTGCTGAAAAATGAAAATAGAACCAAACAATAAAGAAGCTGTGTAAATTCGTAAATATTTTCATCATTTATATGTGAAAGGTTATTTGTAATAATTTGATAGATGTGGTTGTACATGCTTAAGCCTGCAAATTCACCCTTGTCTCACATGTTAACTGATTGGCATTTGTTGATAACAATGTTTAGGGCCTGTTCAGTATGAAGTTCAGTGTGTCGACGATGATGTGCAGCGTGATGCTGCCAGTCATTGTGATCAGATCAGCTAGTGCCATTCAATGCTGGCTATTCCTTGCTTGCACATGTTTGAAACAGAAAGGTTATAGCTATTTATTTTTTAAATAACCACATAGCGCACCTGCAGGCACAAAACCCACTCCTAAAAACTGTCCATGGTCATGACCAACATGCTTTTTCATGTAAAGTTATACAACAGAATAGTTAGGACAACATTTGCTCTTAGAACAGGTTATGACATATTTTTCTCAGCTCTCTTTACCTTTCAGCAGTTCAACTATTCCTCCTCACAACCATTTGCAGAGCATATTGGTTGTATCCTCTGGGCCATTACTATAACATCGACTACTATGTTACTGGTTGAGAAATAAACAGTCATTCATTTGGTAGAACTTACTGATTTACAGATGGACTTGATTCTCGAACATGCATTGTGGATAATGAAATCTTTTCTCTTCCAAAGAGTCTTGAAGATGCCTAACCTCCCCTTGTAGTTTATTCATGAAGTGCCCAATCAATAATGGGAATGAGCAGGAATTGAACGATGTTACTCATCTTGTCTTTCAGCGCTGTGAACCTAGGCCCTGCCAGACAACTGAGACAAGCCCTGTGCATTTCACTATCATGCTCCTGCTGCATGTCCTCCCTCTCCTTTATGGCTGCTGACAAATGGGTGTCCCAGCCCACTGAGAGAGCATGGTGTGCCATTTGATGAGATATTGTTTCACATATGTCTTGTAATTCCTGGAGGATTGTCTTGTTGGACCTCATTGTTGACCAATGCTTGGTTCAGATGCTGTTGGAGATATATGTTAAAAGGGGGGAGATTCACATCAGCGGTTGTGTTTACCTTTCCAACTGTGCCTTCTCCCTTGCAAATCCCTCCAGGTGCGACTCTAGATCATCTGATTTCAGGTCCTTTGTGACTTCACTGTTGGAGTCATTGGAATCCCTCTGGCTGGAAGTAGATTGTGTCCTTCCAGTTTTCTTTTGTGTAGAAACCCTAGAATAGGGGAACGATCAATCTAGGTACAGTAAGTATGATATCGTGGTTTAGTAAGTAATGTGGCTCACCTCAGTCTTAGTATAACGGACTGAGGTGTGTAGTAGGTACTGTAGGTATATATATACTATGTAGAATAAAGAGACTGGTCATACAAAGAGAGAGAAAGAAACAA
>KN838545.1:166661-335442 GCA_000827195.1 Laccaria amethystina LaAM-08-1 | reverse complement strand
AAGCCGTCAACTTGATGTCTGTCCACCATAATGAGACCAACGAATACAATATCAACCCCCTCCTTTCTTCCTCTGACGCTCATCAACATGCAACTTCTCCAACTCTCCTCCTCCGGATCCTCTACATAATCCTCATAACTGGAACACTCATTCGTCCAATAGACACTCAATGTTTCATGCAAAGCGATAACCCTGCCCAACTTTAGAGCTGTGTATAATAGTCACCATACCTAACTGAATTTTACGTATCTTTTTTTCCTACTTATTCTTCCTTGCTTTTTTCCCCAAAAATTCTTAACTTTCTTTTTACATCGGAGACTGTCAATGAATGGGGAAACGAACGACATGAGTAAACCGACGTCCCTCTCGGTGGATTAGATTGGTTTCGGAGTGGACCGTGGCAAACCAGTCATGACCGCAAATTCTCATGCTCCCATGTCTCTTTTCCGCGTCATCAACCATGGAAAAGAAAGAGTCGGTAACTGCCTTTTGGGGTCAAAGACAGCTGCATCTTTAGCAGGGTACTCGACGTCAGCAAAAGCAGTGATGGAGAAGATTTTCGGTGATTCAAAGTCAGCTGAATTTGTGGCGGGTGCAGGCTCCACCACGTCGATACCCAAATTACATGGTTTACCCGAGGTGTGCTAGCTATCGTTTTTAAAGTCTTCTGGTGCTGACAGACGTGAAGGTCATCGTTGCAGGTTAGAAATTCACAATTCGAGTCGAGCAAAGACTAACAGGAGTTCATGCCAGGTCGTGCAAACGCCGGTAAATCCTCCTTATTCAATTCCGTTCTAGGGAGGACGTCTCTACTCCATACGAGTAAGAAACCGGTGGGTTTGAAATACCGTTTGTGAAAGGCGCTCTCGATAACTGGCCATGCAGGGGCACACGCAGCAATTGAACTTCTTTCGCGTCGGCGCGGAACCAGGAAAGCTCGTCCTCGTGGACGCGCCAGGGTACGGTGCCCGAGGAAGACCACAATGGGGCGAAATGTTTGATGGGTATCTCCGGACGCGAAAGGAGTACGCCCTTGTGTTCTTTCTGTTGACGATTGAATCATGATATACAGGCTACGCCGTGTTTACATCCTCTTCAACGCTAAGCACGGTCTAAATGGATACGACACCCAGATGCTCTCTCATCTCTCTACGTTTCTTGTCTCGCCCTCTGGAGCGCAGCCCTTTACTCTCCAAGCCGTGATAACCAAGATCGACACTGTGCCCGTGGATAAGTTCCCTGGAGTGTTAGAAAAGATGCGCAAAGACATCTTCGCATCTGCACCCCTTTGTCTTCCTCCAATCGTAACAAGTTCGCTTATGTCCCCTCCTTTCGGGATTGATTTGATGAAAAAGAATATTGCTGAAGCGTGTGGGCTTCTCTAACTGTTTTGGTAACTGGGGTGCCAGGTCATGTGCACAAAATTCTACATTCTTTGTGCAGGGTACGGCTAGCCAGGGTTTCCGATAAAATGTCGAAGAATGAATCGTACGTGGATCTTTTTCAGCTCGCTGAAGACCGAATTTTTTACTATTGAGAATAATCCCAATTCAGGCCTTATGTAATTTCACCGCTCCTTAAGGAGTGTAATTACCTGCTGAACGCATACAAAAACCTTTTCGTGGTGCATTGCTCTGGCTTAAGTCGATGCTGTCTGAAATCGCTCACGAGGCAAGTCTTTGAAGCGGCTATCCGACTCAAGGAACTTGGTGTCACCTTGCTGGCATTTCGTAGGAGATGATGGTCGTTTCCGATGCGTCCGAGGAAATCGTTGAGGCAGTCAAAGACATGTTTATGAACTTTGTGCGTTCCTCAACCTCCTGAATATACTTTTCTGGAATTTTCTCGTCTCGCATCCGTTTTGCAAGATCTGAAATTGATTCTTGGACCATCAAGTACCCCAATTTTGAATTGGTAGTGTTGTCCTCGTTGGGCTGCATTTTAATGATCATGTTAAGGGCTCCTTCATTATTCAGCACTTCAAACCAACAACCAGCCTACAAATCGGAGTGCGTCGATTTCCACCTATCATGACCCCACTGACTGGGTGGTATCTATAAACTGATGCTTCATACATTAGTTTTGAATTCGAAGCACGAAGGAATGGGATTGACTCCTTGGGTCCCGGCCGGCCATTTAAGCGAACAGTTAAACTTGAAGTTAGACCAGTACATCATGACATTGCCATACGATCCTCCCATCCACCCTCCTTCTGAATCGTCCAAGAATGACGTTGCTACCGACGCCGCTCTCTTGCATCTCACAAGAACACTTGAGCTACATTAACCCCACCTCCGTTCGTCTCTATCCCGAAGCACCACCAATGATTTTCCGCGACGCTCTCGCAACCACAGCCATGACCCCCAGCAATACCTCCCCAGCTTCTCAATCGATCTACATTTTCAGCGGACACCTCAACGAATTTCTTCAATATTCTCGTCAAGGGGCATCAGAATGGTCGATCGACCTTGTACATGAGTCATGGCATTTACGATCCTGCCAATCTCCGTGGTTTGTTGCTAGTATAGAAGGTGCCGAACCAGCAGTGGTGTCCTGTTGCCGACACGGATCCGTTAACTGCATCGATGTACCGCTACCATCCTCCCGCGAGAATTACAGTCCAAAAATAGTCTTCGTTTAGGGAAATCCGTTACCACCGTGAACGGGGACGCAAACACTATGGCCGGCCGCGTGGAGCGGCGCGATGGGATGTGCTGGGTGACCGGTGACAGGAGCAGACCAGCCACTGTCAAATAGCCACATTTGCCCATGGGAGATCTATCGTCTTCCGTACTTCCACTTCTCTTCCCCCCCCCCACAGATCTCTCAGTCTACAACAATATTTTTGGCCTGAACTTGATTGAATATCTCGAGTATTTTTTTTCATAAGTACGAGTTGGGCTTTCGTTTTGTCTCCCTTGTGAGGAGTTTTTCTCTTCTCATCTGTCAAATTTCCGTTGATCAACTGTTTAGAACAATTATGAGTGCCATGTGTTTGCTATTGAACTCAACATGAAGTACATGATAGCTGGAAAACTTCCGAGACCAACAATCTTCTCCGCCATCCATGAGCTCCTTGCAAGTTCTCCCCGCTCCCAGCTGAGTAATGTTCCCTCTCCCGGCCTATTTTGTTGGCACTACCTTCAGCGCGTGCTCAAGAGATTTTTGCATGACAACTACAAAACTTCCAAATATTAAATTTTGTGAATTGCCTGTTCGGATGGAAGGGGACTCTGATGGAACCAAGAGCAAGGGGGAATGGCCTTCATTGGCGTTGGATCACGGGAGAAAAATGGAGAGCCATTATGGAAGAGCATGAGGAGCACCACCGATCCGTTGCAAAGTGGATCTCAGCTAAATCATGGTTCATCATAGCGTCACGGCTCAGAGTCATTGGCAGTTGAATAAATAATTCAGGGCAATCGACCTCCGCTATTATTATAAAAACTCCAATTTAGTTTCGAGTTGTATTGACATTCAGACTTCAACCAGCAGTTCTCGGCTTGAACATTGTTTGCTTGTAAGTTTGCGTAAGTGAGTCACATGACACGACAGTGCCAAATTCCGCAGCCATGTTGTGATTTGAATTGCTCCTTCCACGCTATGGGCGATGTCACCGGGCAAGACAACTCCACCTTGGCCATCTTTGTATAATCCGGGCCTCGAGATTTTGCACATTGAGCACAGGCCACCAACGCAAAAAGGTGCCGAGTATTTGTATAGCGCTAGTGGTGCAGTGACAGATTCATCACATCTTGAATTGGACTGATTCTTCGTTCAACCAGACATCTTTCGTTTCACGCTTTATTGGAATTTGATTTTTTATACGCCACTTTTTCTGGTCTGCGGACTTTACGCGTTTTGGAATTATTCCTTCCCCCCATCGCCCCGGCCATCGCAACACCCACCTTTTCAAGATACCCTCTATCCATTAACACCACTTTCGTCAGCATTAACTTCAAGGACACCGGGGAACACCCCCTTGACGACATACAAGAAGAATGAAAGGCGGTCAAGACTTGCGTTTGCCCTGCTCGTCCTGCTGACCTTTATGACGCTGAGTGTCGCTGGTGCCGTCATTGGCGCGGCGGTGCTCGGTTTTGTAGCAATGGGACTTTTTAGGGCTGGGAATTTTAATATGTCAACGTAAGTCCTCAGCATGCATGCTCGTCGGAGACTTCATGGTTTGCATTTAGGTGGATACCTTTTTTGCTCGCCGTTATACAAGTCTTCGTCGGACTTCTCAGGTATGTTGTATGGTGATTTCTCCCCCTCTCCCCCGGCAGTTAATCGACGCTATCTACCAAGTGTATGGCCCTCGATCATCGAAATCATTTGAGAAGCTGTAGGAGCTTCGCAAGCCGCTGTTCTTTAACGACCTACACTCCTGATTATATTTACGAAATGAGAGGGGTATTATGAGAACTTGTCAAGGAAAGAGAACGACAAAGCGGGTGGATCACTTAGAGGTCGTTTGCTGTGTCAGTTGTGAGAAACCTCTGCCAGAAAATATCAAGAGACTCAATGAGTGTCCGAAAACGAGAGTCGATGTACCGCAAGTACATCCGGGAACACTGCTGAGCAAGAATTCCATCTGTATTTGACCCAAGCCGGACGGGTAATGAGCGATAATGGGCAATATGTGGGCGTTTAAAGTTATCGTAACTGCAGCTGGTTTGAGGCGGAAGCCCATGATCTATTTTCCTTCCACTTCCTTTGGCCGTCTACGTAATGGTCATGGCACGCGCTGTTCCCTCATTGGGGAGTCCAGATGCAATCTATGGGTAGATGATGATAGGGGGAATAAAATTTTCTATTTTGAACGAGAACCGTCGGCCAAGGCTCCTGTCGGCAAGAATTTGATTCCGGATATGATCTGAATTTTGCTCCAGCTCATTTGCCAAAACACTCTAAATTTGTGCTTATACTTCCGTGATCAGCAATGAGCATGGCGACAAGATATAAGCATCCGACCCATTTTCGACATTATTCAATGAGCTGTTTGTGGGGGAACTATTTAATATATATACGCCTCCGACAGGGATGACGTTGGCCATATTTGGGCGGTTAGTAGATCGAGATTACATCCAATGCTCTTTGAGAGCTTGACCTCACCACCTCCAACTGGCCTCAAGGCAAATTGCTAATTAATCTGATCATCGAAAATCCTTCCGATATGATGCCGGGAGTTTCTGATTGCAAGGCTTTCAGCAGTGCAGAGTATGAGGATGGATACAAATTGGATCCTCATCCATTGCAATTGCAGGACGCAAATCCACAAAATCAGGAAACAATATCCGCAGTGTCCGCGTGGCTCTCAGACGGTAGAAGTCACAGGTGAAGAATTGCTTTCAGGTACGACGGCTGAAGGAAGAATTTCGTAGCCTAAAAACTTGTTCTCTAATAATCGGAGTCCACCTACGCACGCTGAACGCGCGAGCCTTGTTTTTAAAAATGTCCTGGAACGGCTGAAAAATTCGGACGTGTGACTTAACGTCGACGAAATTTTCCAACGCTCTACGGAGGGAACTTTGTGCAATAGCAAAAGACAGCCCTCTCTCCGCATGATACGGTTCGGAAGTCGGTAATTCTCATCCGCACAACGGCGCGCAAATCCCCTTGATCCGGAGGACTTGCATGGAGATTGGCCCTGACCAGTTAATACTGCAAGTTGCAACTCACGAATTGCGTAAGTGATAGATGACATCCACTCAGGGTACACAATAAATACAACAACATTTGGAGCTTTCTTGCAGTCAAATCAGTAGGGGAATAAGTTGCGGAAAGGAAGGGAGGCGGAAATATCACTCTCGTTAAGATTCGTTGTTGGAGTATACATGGAATGAGCGCAGCAATTTGCAGTTGAATAATCAATCCAAGTTAGGAAGTCGTTCGTGGGCAACATTGGTGTGGCTGAGAAGTCGCTGCTGTCAAACACCGCCGAGGAAATGGACGAGAGATTCTGTTGGAAGTAAAGATAGTCTGGTTGGAGTTGGGGCGGATCTTGAGGACACGACGGACCACGGGTAGTAGGAAGACAGCAACTCGGGCAAGACTTGAGTGGGGGACAAGGGAGAGCAGTCAAACAGACGATGGAGCATTGAGGCCGATTCAAATGATCCACTGGGACGCCAACTTTCATAATGTCCTGAACGATAGTGTATTGTCGAAGATCTAATCGTGAAGAAGAATTACTGTCCGATATTAGGAAGTGACGAAAGCTCAAAAGTACAAACCTGAAACTTTGCTGGCGAGAGTGGCCCAATAGTTAAGAATGAGGTTGGTCCTGTAGGGCATCGGCATGTCGCCTGACACAGTAGAAACGCACTCAAGCTTGGTGACCTCTTGTAGAAAGCATTGCCGTTGGCGTCGTGGACAGCGAAAAAGGTCTCATACTGAGTTGGGCGAGAGCATCAGGCCCTGAAGACGATACTGGGAACAAATGCCCAAACGGGGCGTGGAGCAAGAACTGTTATTCGGCGCTGCCAATTCATGGGAGAGTTAGACAGACGAGAGAGTCGATGAATCTGGAGAGAGTGCTCATCGACAAATCACTTCCCAGAGGGGAAGGGCTTCTTTTGTAGATCTAGAGCGGGACCGTCCTATTTGATCTGGGAAACTTTAGGCGGGAGGTCAGGAAATTCTTTTGATCGTATGAGAGTCAGAACTAGGATGTAACACGGTTATATTCATATGACGCAGTCGAAAGGTTTACGAGACTTACTACTGTCCTCCGACGTGCAAGTTTCGCGCAGTTGCTGGAGGCGACTCCCGACTTGCTTAAGAGTTCGCCGTTTGCCCGTAACCTTCAAGAAGATATAGTTAGATAGAGAAGCCTTACGCTTGGAAAACCGAAGTAATTTATGATGAGCCTTGTTCGAGGTTGGGCGATAAATTGTCAAAGCTGGAAAAGGGTGATGTTATCGAAGCCTAGAAGCGACGTGTATACCTTCAATGAGTGCCGCTTCTAAAAAATCAGGCCAAACGGCCTCCTCCTCTCGTGGAGACTGTTTATAAGAATGCCTGCCGGTACCATTGACCTTTTTTCCACGATGGGGGCTAGTGTGGTCGTGTGGACGTGAGAAGTCCAAGATAGACGAGGTCAAAAACAGGCTAGGAGTCAAAAGGACGCCATCTCCTGAAGAACTCGAGTCGGACATGGGGGAATGGGGAGGTGAGCTAACGTACAAAAACGATGCGCGTTCGCGATCTCAATAGGTGGGGCAAATCGGGGGATACAAACGGAGGGAGCTCAAAACGATATAGCAAATTCAAATCGGCGATCCCAAAGGCAATGAGCGCATCCTATTGGATCCTGGCCGAAGAAGAAACTGGAAGAAACAAGATTGACTTTGGCTAAATTGAGGTTAGCTTACTTATCCTGATGTGGGAACAGGCCTTCACAAGCTCTCGCCTCGCGCAGCCTCATTCGGTTAAGGTACGACCGAACCATTGATGAATTGTACCAGAACTTAAGCTGGAATCCCCTCAATCACTGCCAAAAATTGGCCAAAAAGCAAAATGGTGCCAGTTGAGGCGCGAGCGGCCGACATATCTTCAAGTCGAAGGGACTTGGAGCCAACACTCGACCCAAACTATGAGGAAGTGGATTTGCGTCTTCGGTGACCACTGACCAGTTTATACCCTGACACATCCGCATGGTGCTACCTCACGGAATCTAGAAATTTGTTGAAATCCTGGAATTCCACGCGACGAATACTAAGTAGGGGAACCAACAAAACCTAGGCATGGAGCTTCACAGACTCAGAAATATTCCAGTGGCTTGATTGTTAAGAGAGAGCTCATTTTGCTGCGGCTTTGAAGGCAATCAAGAGCAAGAAAAATCAAGGAGTGCTTGAGAAGCCATGTTGATTGTCGGTGTTATTGGTTGTTAGCTTTTGGAGCTGCCTGTCATCAGTCCTCGATACCGAAAACTCGACGATCACCACAAGCTTGACTCTAATCCTGTTGTAAACATGGATCCATTAGCTGGAATGGATGATTCTTCCACAGACGACGATACCGCGTCTCAAACCACTGAGGATGACCCGCAGGTCCCTGACAATCAAACATCGGCGCCGCCACCACCACCACCACCAGTCTTGTCGCCACCCCATCCACCCGTCTCAACGACATCCGTGCAACGCGAAAAACCCCATTATCAACTGCGACATACGCTCCGAGGTCACACAATGTCCATCTCGGCTGTCAAATTCAGCCCAGACGGGAAATTATTAGCCTCCTGTGGTCAGTAGAAATCAAGTGTTGCTTTTTAGACTTGGTTTATGTGTGTATGTTTCATTTTTGGTACCCCAACAGGAGCCGAAAAGGTGGTGAAGATCTGGTCTCCGGAGACCGGAGATTTTTTGAGGGATCTATCTGGACACACGCAAGGGCTCTCTGACATCGCTTGGTCGTTCGATAGTGTGTACCTTGCCTCGGCCTCGGATGATACCACGATTCGCATCTGGGACGTGGAATCCGTGAGTGGAACTTAATTAAAAAAACCTTCTTGGCCCATTCATGTCTAGAACCCAGGGCGTGACATACAAACATCTCAAAGGCCACACCAAATGGGTGTTCTGTCTGAACTATAATACTGCATCGAATCTCCTTGTTTCGGGAGGTTGCGACGGTGACGTCCGAATATGGAATGCAGCAAGAGGTTTATCCTAATGTTATGCTTTTTCCGAAATCTAATCCCACCCAGGCAAATGCATGAAAACACTTCATGCACATCTGGACTATGTCACGGCCGTTCACTTTAACCGGGACGCTACATTGATAGTGTCGTGTGCACTTGATGGCTTGATGTATGCATTACCTTGTTTGTGTTCTGTAGTCCGACTAACGAACGTCTTCAAGTCGAATTTGGAATACGAGTGATGGACAGTGCCTAAAAACTTTAGCAGAAGGACATGACGCTATCTGGTGGGTGTTCATCCCAACTACTGCCGGTTCTATTCAATCTCATCCTTCTTATCTAGCCAACATGTGCAATTTTCTCCAAACTCAAAGTATATCCTCTCAACCGCGCACGACAGCGCGATCCGTCTGTGGGATTACCATAGCACTCGCTGCCTAAAGACCTATACTGGCCATGTCAACTCGAAATATTGTATATCGGCCTGCTTCAGTGTCACCGGCGGCAAATGGATCGTAGCTGGCAGTGAAGACCACAAGACCTACATATGGGATTTACAAACCCGCGAAATCGTTCAGGTGCTGGAAGGTCATACTGGTACGTTCTATATCAAGCTAATGTTCAGTCTGTTGACATTCTTATGTTCAGACGTTGTCGTTGCGGTTGCTGTGCGTTTTTTCGATGCTACATCCTCTTTCATTACGTGACTGATCCGTTCTGAAAGACACATCCTATACAAAATATGATCGCGACGGGCTCCATCGACTCAGACCTCGCAATAAGATTATGGACCGATCGTGGACCCAGGCCGAGCGCATGAATAGCCGTCTCACAACCTTTATATTTATCAGAGATGGCCCGCTCTCGTTGTTCAGCCGCGCTATATACCCTCTGTATGTATTTCTAATGTACATCCACCTCATCATCCATCGCCAGCCCTTGCATACCAATGATATGTACAATGCATATTCAACGGGGAGTAGTGAACTATGAGCTCGCTCGGCGTCGAATCCGGTAGACAGAACAGCATCGACACGAAAACAAAACGTTGTCCATGTGGGGCTCCAGGAAATTTTTTATGTAAGATACGGAAATGGGAATCTACTTCATAGGTTCTGCGTGCAGCAGATCTGGAGAAGATTTAGTTAAATCTGGAATGGAAGGAACTGATCATGTACCATTGGCCACTTCCTTGTCCGCATCAGTCAATCCAGAATCATGGGCCTCAAGGAAAGCATCCACCTGCGATCGCCGATAAGTAACACTGAAAGAGAAGTTCAAAGAAAGAACATACCTCGTCCAGGACCCGATCATCATTATCCACATCGCCAAAGTCGTCGTCGTCGTCATCGTCATCATCCTTTGCATCGTCTATCGCAAATGGTGTTCGCTCCATAAGCGCGGCATTCGCGGCATTGACAGCTTGGATCATCGGCATCGCAGAAAGGCTTCCACTTTCTGGTACGGCTGGCAAAGACTTCTGTTCTTCAGACGGGATGTTGACTGAAAGTGTCGATGATGATGACGGTGCCAAAGTGGAAGAATTCGTCGAGCCAGAAAGACTCGACTTCGACGGGGATTTGCGCATTGAGGGAGTGAGAAGGGATTCACGGGCTTTCGGCTCTTCCAGTCTGGTGTATCTTCCAATGGATGGCCGGTGGACAACCTGAAGAAAGGTTAATGTCGGTGCACTAATTTGAGTGTGACACTTGCCTGATGCTTCCCGATGGTTTTACCAATTTCATCAGTAAACATATTAAATATCTTCTTATTACTGTCCGTCGCTATTGACGACCAGATATCACCTAAGAAGCCGCTGCTTGATATTGGCAACTCCATCTCGGGGAGATGTTGCAGCTTAAAGGAAGCTGACAAGTCGGTCTCATAGAAAGACTCGAGCACCTCATCAGCGAGAACCACCATTCGGAAACTAACAGACGTTGTCAGCATCACCTGGAATATCAGAGCACACAAAACTCACGTGGCAAGATTTAGATATGGCTGGTTAGATTCTACGGGTCGAGGCGACTCTGGCTCGGCGTCGGTCTCTTTGGCCTCTGATTGAGGAAGAAGCGCATCGCCATACTCGAAAGCATTTGTCATGAAGCGGCTGACTGCTCCTAGATATGCATCGCCAATTTCATATCGGAAAATGAACTAAACAGAACCATCAGGGTGATGCCAGTGAAATCAGCAGATGAGACAAACCAGGAATGACTCGGAAAGGGTTAGGACTTCGTCCTTCGTGAGGAATCCGTCTTTGTTCTTGTCGTGTAGGTTGAAAAACCATTCAATATTCTCCATAAGGTCATTGAACATCACTCCGTCCAAACCAGACACGAGATCCTTACCCCATCACGTAAGTCAAACGTGAAAGGGACAGTTCGAAAGCCTCATACCTGGAACGACAATGCCCCCTTACAAGAGGTGTCCCAGAAAAAGAATAATCTGTCAATGAACTCGTGCTCTGCAACTTCTCGGTCGATGCGTTGCTTCACAAACAGTCGCATCATTGGACAGGTTTCTCAGAGAGGAAGAAAAGGCCAACCTGGAAGCCATTCATCACAATTTTCTCGTCCCTGGCCCAGGTCGCAATCTCACTAAGGAAATGCTGGAAAGTGCGTAGACCAATCCTTGTCTCAGGCTTCGCTTCGTTACCATCACCCGTCGTGAACAAAGCCTTCTCTGGTGCAGCAGCAGGTGGTGGGGGTACGATGCACATGGCCTTATACAGCGCATCATAGATCAAGCCAGCTTGTTCTTTTGTGAATCGCCCTAGACTCTTCAAATTCCGCACAGCAGAACGTTTGGAGAACGATTCGATGCTATGGATGATCTCGCTCCTAAAGCGCCTGCGTTCAGTTAGGATCGTCTCGTCCGTGATGACGGAAAATTCTCGGAAAGACACAAGAAGTAACTCCTGGAACCGAGTGATAGCGCGTGCTCGAGGATCAGAGGAATCCGGGTGAGCAGACTCGCCGAGGGAGGCAAAGTAGTCTCGCATGAGACTATGATAAACATCAGAAACCATCCTCGAGATCTTGAGCGATAACATACTTGAGAAACCCTCCATCATCTTGTATTTGAAGCAGGGCCTCCCCATTAATCTTCAAAATTGCTAATGTGTATGTGTTAGATCATTCAAATTATTGAATCGATATAAAACTGACCTAAGCTACGGGAATCGTCAACATAACAAGATACGGTATAAACAACGTCACTCACCCTACTTGAAATAAGACTTTGGGTCCCATACAGAAGAAGCAGTCAACTATCCGGAATGCAAAAACCATAGGCATGCTGTTGATGTATCTGAAGGTAAGGAATTCATGTCAATCATGTTTTGCGTTCAACCTTGGGAGCCAACACTCACAAACTCAAAAACCAAGGCAATGACGCGACAGATAGTTGAACATCGACAAGTCGGAAATGTTCATGGATAATGGGTAAGCACCGCTGCACAAGGGATTCAAAGACGCGTTGGTCAAGCATCGTACCATGCATGGAGGGACTGCAAAGTGATGTTGAGATAACCTGGAGGGGAGTGGGACCGTACTTACGCATAGTAACCGGGAAGAAGTCGATCGCAGAGGACCTCAAGAAGCCAAAAAGCTTGCTCTTCCGACATATAACTAATATAAAAGGTTGGACTCCTGATTTGGGCGGAGGACGACGGAACTCACATCAAGATGGCGGCTGCGAGAATGTTCATCGCCTGGAGGATGTTGAGAGTGGAGTGAGCCAAATTGCAGAGAGACATACCTGACAATAACCGAGGTCTGGATTCTTGAACGAATAGGCTTGCAGAACCCGACGAAGGGCACCGATTCCCGCCTCGGATTGATAGCCCGCGTACTCAGGCAAACTACGGTGAAGATCTTTCTCGATATCTTCCGTGCTCGTACTCGTGCTTCCCGTGTACTCTGCCAAAAGCTGGTCGTAGTATCCAGGGTTCGAGAACCGCAGATAGATTGACCCGGAAAGGGTTTCCCACATTTCACCTCGTAGTCTGTTCGGCAGCCCAACTTGAACAAGACGCGTACATTGTGGGTAACGAAGGAGAGTAAGATTGCGACCATGAGCTGGTATAGGTTGATCAGAGAGTTTTTGAAAATCAGAAATGATGCCTACAACGCAGGTAAGTGGTCCACAGCTTGATTTTTGAAGCTTCCCGCAGTCTGGGGCGTAGTCTGAGGGGGTGAGGTCAAAGAAGTGGAAAATACACACTTTTTTGGATCGCCCGGGAATTTAAACTTAAGCCCCAACCCACCATGATAAGCAATATCTTGTGATTCTGCATCCTTATCTTCGTTAATTAAACTCCCATCCTCGCGTTCGTTCTCCCCGACTATCGAGGATGTAGAGACAAGGACTTCTGAGTAGCATGTCTTAACGAAACTCTTCACGAGTTTCATTTGCCCACGTTGAAGTTCAACCTTGAGCGCATCTCGGAGAAGGGAGCAGAAGAGGTCTGCCGTTGGCCGAAGGGATGTCAATTGCACAATCTGGTGATTCTTATGAAGACATCTCTCGAAGAATATGTGGAAAAGGACGAACGATCTTCATTCCATGCCATAGCAGAAGACTCAAGGCGTAGATGCCAGCCCGGGCGTTCAATCTTTCCACCCGCCGGATTGTAGACAATGGTATCGTAAACCGGACAGACTTTCTATCCAATGAAGAAAACGCCAGATATGGCGGCATTATATGCAGCTTCCCAGCCTTAGAGAAGCATTATGAATGTTCCTGCAAACACAGTATGATAACTCACGTATGAGTCCTCAATTGCTTCACCGAGGCTAAGGACAGCATTGATGTCCATCTTCTCCTGATCCGACCCCCCATTTTGACCAGCTTCATCTCCAGCGGGTAGAGAGAAGAATATTTGTGTTAACTGTTCCTTAGTCGGCTCCTTGAAATGACGAAGTGCCGTCGAGATGGTCGACATTATTTGAGGCCTTCACCGGGCGTCAGGAGAAGGTGGGCGGCACAACGGTAGGACGATTCCAAGAACCAAAGTTAAAGCGAAGGAAAGGTGGGCGCTCCCAATGAAGGAGTGCTCAAGGAAACGTCGGACTGGGACTCCAGTGCTCACTTTCGTACAGAATAATGTTGAAAGAAAAGGTACGTAAGCAGATATCAAAGTACTATGGTATAGAAGCAGTGTTGGGTCACTTCCTCTTTGCACAAAGGGAATAGCAATGTAATGCATAAGAAAAATACACAATTCTAAATTCACAGATTGTACGCAAAAGGTGACAAGATGAAAAGCAGCACTTGGTAACAGTGTCCAAGAAAACGTAGCGCACGACGGTGTCATTTGCTCTAGGAGGCGAGGTGGACGTGAGGGGCAAAGATAGCGCACATAGGGAACGAATGTGAGGGAGGGTCTCGCGTGGACTGAGATCGCAACTTTAAAGCGGACTCACATATTTGAATATCGGACTGCTATAAACCTCATTGAAAGCAGCAGAATCGCCTCCAGTATATAGGGGTATACCTTGAGAGAAGAGCTCAGTGCTAGAATAGAACGTCAGGTCTTCATCGATGACTTCAGAGTTAACTACACCTACTACCATCCTCGTTGACCCATTGTGGTGTAATTAGGCCGGTGTTTAGGTTGATAGGTCACTAATAAAGAGGCCGGAATTTGCTCAACAATGCTTTGAGTACACTGCATCAATTGGTACGTACAACGTCTGTTTCCGAAGCTCTCAAGATAGCAGTGGCGTTAGTATAAGTGTTGTCCATAAGGCTTGCAAGGGAGCTGTAGAAAGTCAATCAAGATTCATTTTGAGCGCGGAAAGACCAAACTTACTTCCTGGCAGAGCAACACCTCCCAGATAGAGGTAGCTGAGCAGTGGTGCGTAAGTGTGACTATACCCAATGTAGTATTTATACGTACTTAAATTTTGAAGAACCAATGTTATCGTCGGGATTGTCGCGTCCTTGAATGAGGCCAAGGATCGGAAAATCAGTCGACTGATCCAAATCCTATTTTCGTTTGCATCAACTACAACTCTCACAAAAGTGGATGAAAAAATGACCTACATCCATCATAATTCGAAGACCCGTAGCGGTGGTTACAAGGGAATCAATAACAAAAGAGATTTCTAGTGCCTTGGCCATATCGGTCGTAAATTCTAGCTGGCCAGTCGACAACAAAGTCGCGGAGATATAGCCAACAGTATCAATGTTGGTAACCTGCATCATTCCCACTTTGGTGACAGTGGGGCCAGCGGAAGGCATCCGGCGAACGATGACTGCAGAACGTCAGATGAGTGAACTCAGGTGAACTCCATGGACAGGTACTGACCAGTTTTAGCTTTGGCACAGGGGCTTTCAGTGGCAACCCCCTGGTCGGTCGCTGTTCGTTCGACAGCTGAGTCCATGGTTTTTGGAGAGTTGGAGTGCCTTTGTGCTGAAATGTATTGCAGGGAACGAGAAGAAGAGGAGGTTGTTCTACTAAGTACCGTGACAGTGATCACGACCCCGCGAAATGTTATGACGTCATGCGAGCAGTCTGGAACTTACCTCTGAACTCCTTTCTACTACGTTCTCTGCACATCAAAAGATGGTAAGCCACTTGTCATACTTGTGTATCGTCTGCGCCTCACAGCTGCGAGGGAAGGTATTCATCAAAGGGTTTAAATTTGACAAACAGAAGATCGCAACTCGATTCCAACACAAGTTAGACGGTCCAGATGACCCACGAATCGAAAACGTCATCACTCAAGTGATGAGTGACATCAGCGACGCAGCTGAGTATGCCTATAAACTCCGCGCCGGAAAGACCGTGGATGGGGTCTCTATCTTCATCGTGTATGACGAAGCGGATGATCGGGCGAAGCTGGAGGCACGCGAGCTGGGGCCTGTCGAGCCTGTTATTCGGTTGGCGCAACGAGACTTCATAACGGGGCCGGCTGTGTGGGAGATTGAAGGAGTGTAGCGAGTGCCGAGGCATTAATATATGCTTTACTCACTAGGAATTTCAGTGGTGAATCAAAGACTTTCCGGAGTTGTCATCCACAAGCATCTGGTGACAGATGTCCTACATGATGCACTGGGCTGATTATTTGCTTACATACGAGGGTTGTGCAAACTTTCGTTCATGCTCGTGTTTCCATGATTTTTGGAATGGGTGAGTGGGAGTTCCTTTACGTTGAAACCTAAAAATGAGCATCCCAGGAGACGTTTCCGCTGAATTCCCTGCGGCTACAGAAAGACAGGCGAGGCTGAGGAATACCAGAGCTACGAGAGATAGAAACGATCACATCTCCATAAATTAAAGGAAGGAAGCTGAGAATCAGTAGAATGAGAACATAAGAGAATATAAATCGTCTCAGAGGCGCTTTGCTCAATAGAGACGGCATATGCGTCTTGAATGTGACGAAGGCAGAGATCAGCCTGAATGCGAGTCATACTAGTAGAGCACACGTTGCAATGCACCCTAAGAAACTGCCAGAACTTCAAGCTCACAAGTTCATGACATATGACCGGTCATTTGCAGAGGAAGCCCTTCTGCCCATAGTAGTGCTGCGCCAGTGCTTGAGGGTTGCAAGTGGAGAATTGAAAGAGCAGAAGATCAGCATAAGTTGTATACAGAGGCTGAAATCTCGAACCGGTGGCTGGCCCTGGTCTTAAACTTGATCCTGATGGCTAATAGACAGAGATTTGGCCGTCAAACCATAGACCCTATCGTAGTCATGAAGACGTGGAATGGTCAAAGCTCAAGCTTCAAGCCCCACAGACAAACAAAAAGGGAATACGTCGTAGATGGAGCACTTCATTCACAAATGTTGAACCCCGCGCTGCCTGGGCAGTTCTTGCAGGTACAGTGAATAAACAATGCGTAAAATTGATTTAAACCGAGAAAAAGAATACGGCGGTGCAGCTGCACCTCCCGGAGATGAACATGGGAGTCGAGTCTAAAGGAGTTTGCTTACAAAAAGTTCACCATGATCTCCGAGGACACGTGAATGGCCGGTCCGAGTCGGCTGATGATCAAGCCAACTTTATTGGGCCTTGGCATCGAACTGGGACATACGACATTATTCACATCTCGTTGGCGATTTCGTGCCTTCAGGCCTCCTCCAATCGTAAAATTCGTCCTCCCGGAAAGAGGAGATGTCTCTTGTCCGATTTTTTTTTCCTCCTCGTAGGTAGTCAGGGGACGAATTCCTTCAAACCCCTTGAAGTTCTTCTTCCGACAGAGGATGCCGTGCGTGCCTCGCTGCCCCAGATATTATCGACTGACGTTTTTACGAAGAATCTTTTTTTATCTAATGACTCATGTGTGCACATGGGATATATTTAAGTTCCAGTGACCTTGAGTTGCTTCAAATCAATTTGGATGGACTCCAGAACACACACAGAACAGTCAGTAGAAGGCGAGGCATCTGCCATCGACATTGGCAAGGAGGGTGTGGAGATCAAGTCTCTTGTCAATGTACGCGAGCACCAATTAGACCCAAGGATCAGTGTATCATCATTTCGTACTCGTCGGACATCTGAGGCTTCAAATTCTGGTGGGGAGAAAGGGCTAGAGGAGCCCTTGTACGTGAGTAAACTTAATATTTTTATTCGCCAGCTTGACGAGGAGTTATGTCATTGGCGGATTTAGATTGAGTTCAAGGAAGGCGACAAACGCAATCCTATCAATTTTTCGCGAAGGAAAAAGTGGAGTATAACAGCCGTCGCTTGTTTTTCCACTGTTATTTCGGGTGAGCTCCGTTATTAACTTGCTTGCTTTGGTTTCTAATCGCCTTCCATGGCAGCCGGAACTGCAGGCGCATACAATCTCGGATTCGCATCCATGACAAGAGAACTTAATTGTACCGATTTTCAAGCTACAATCGGATTGAGTGTCTACGCGCTTGGGTTTGGACTGACACCTCTTGTAACTGCCTCTTTCAGTGAGGAGCTAGGCCGGCTCCCCCTGTATTATGGCTCCGGGATCGGCTTCTTGCTGATGTATATGATGATTGCTCTGTACGCCAGATGATGTCTACTGCTCAGGCCGTGTTCTCAAGTTTTTGCTAAGTTCGAAGAACATACAAACTGTTATCATTGCACGCTTTCTGCAGGGTGCATTTGGTTCCACTGGTTCCACCATGGTCGGAGGAACCGTCGCGGACATATGGTCGTCCAAAGAGTGCGTATTTCTCCGTTAGAATACGTCTTGTATTCATCGTATATCCAGGCGAGGGCTCCCGATGGCCATATTTTCCGCGGCCGCCGTCGGTGGTACTGGACTTGGGCCAGCTTTTGCTGGATGGATTGAGATGAACCCGAGACTTGGATGGAAATGGATTCAGTGGATCCAAATGATGTAAGTAAAATTCCGTCTTTCAGAGTCAGGCCCTACTTTATGCTTTTCATCAGAATCTCTGGATTTTATCTTTTACTGTTGCCATTGTTCATGCGAGAAACTCGCTCTGCCGTTCTTTTAACTAGGATAGCTAAGAAACTAAGAAAGGAAACCAGAGACCCACGTTACCAAGCAAGGGTAAAGGATGAGCGCGCCAGCTTACGCACCCTGATCTACATCTCATGTACACGACCGATTTGTGCGCTCTGTTTCATTGCGCTCTTTTCGGATGTTGCTCATATGTCTGACAGATTTGATGCTGACCGAGATGATCGTCTCGAGCTTCAGCGTACGTTTGAGATGGGTCGCCTTTTTCCCCGAAAAACACTGATCTGGTACAACAGTTGTGGATCGGCTTTGCTTGGGGAATCACTTACTGCCTGCTGGAGTACGCCCCTTATAACACGACTCCGAATATTCACATTCTAAAAGTCTTAAATTAGGTCTGTTGGACTTACATTCACCAGTCTCCATGCTTTCAATACCGGGGAAGTTGGCACCGTCTTTACAGCTATGATGTAAGTTTATTTTGCTACCCTTTTTTCTGATGTTAAGGGACATATCAAGCATCGGCACTGGCCTCGGGTTCCTAACGAATATGTATCAAGAACGCCTTTATCAGTATGCAGTTATGATGTTCTCTACAAGTCCTTTATTCACATTTTGCACAGAAAGAATGTTCTTGTGCGAGGACCTGAAGCACGACTCTATGGCGCTTGCTTCGCTGCCATCCTCCTTCCCACGGCCATGTTCATCTACGCATGGTCATCTTTCACCTTCGTTCATTGGAGCGCGCAAGCTATTGGCATCGTTCTCTTCACTTGGTCTGCGTACACCATCTACAATACTGTCTTTACATATCTGGCAGACTGGTATGTTTCTTTTGATAGGAAACCAAAACCGCACAAGGGCTGATAACACATAAAAGTTACGGCCCATTCGCTTCGTCTGCACTCGCAGGCCAGAGCCTTGCTCGTACGTCACACACTCCATCTGGATCAATGTACATCCAAAATGACATTGGAGGTACAGGTAACATTGTGGGCATGGCGTTTCCGCTATTCACAAAGCAGATGTACAAGACTCTCGACTTCAAGTGGGCCAATACCCTCTTTGGATGCCTAGGCACAGCTATGGTGCCCATCCCCTTCGTACGTCAGTTCCTGCCATCGGGCATGATTTAGTCTCGCTGATGATTTGATGTAAAAGATCCTCTTTTTCTATGGTCCCGCAATACGTCGAAGAAGCAGGTTCTCCCGAATGGTTATGGAGGCGGCCGAAGTATAATGCCGAGAGATCATCACTTTCCCAGTTGTCCTCTGTGGAGGTTAAAAATTCACGAAAAGCATCACGAATCTAAATGCGCAACATTTTTGGCGCCCTTCCTATTGTACATATTGACTACGTTTCGTTCATCAGATCCAAAGTGGCACCATACACACATCGTAGACAATCATAGACGTTCGTAAAGAGGGTCGTCAGTTCGTGGGAAAGGGTTCAAGGAGCTTTAAGGCTCCAGTGGTGGTACAACGTCCAAAAGTTACAATGATTATAAACGTTCAAAGCTTGAGTTGCAGGTCAAAGTCCAACAGATGTCCAAAATATGTTTTCCTCGTGTTAAAACGGAATTAAAATCTAGTGATTTACGGTTTCTGCAGCGTCAACCATCAGTCAATTTCGGATGTATCAGCGTCTCGTTAGAACTCACAAATGGGACGACCTTGTGCCCATATTTCGAGGAGAAAGCGGCAAGGTCACCTCCAGCGTACAACCTTCCATGTTGAGAGGAAAACTTTGTTTTCGGTTTTCCTGTGGTGATCAAAACGGTATTTTTAAGTCGGGAGAAGCAAGGGATATAGCTGCCCACGTACAGCCATCAGTATTAATCCATCGCACAGTGAGAATTTCGGTGGAGAGGTTAACAGTCCATATGAAGGCAAAAGTGTGCAATGGGATCAGGCATGCTAAGGCGTGACGAAGGTGTGTAACAGGGAAAGATACAACGCAACCATTGTTAAGCTTGAGGCAGATTCCGAGTGTGAACGAAAAAAAAACGATCGGGAACGTCCCTGAGATCCACTCAACTATCATTGACTGAGACAGCATACATATTTAGTTGCTCAAGTTTCCCTTTAAGCGGTCGTGAGCGTTGGAAGCACAATGTTCTTGGTACACATCGGACTGACCTTACTCTTCTTTTTTAGTTTATCATCCGCTTTTCCAACACTATCCCGTCCTCTCTTCCGCGAACTTCCCGGAATCTATTCAAGAGCTTTTAGTACAACAAAATAGAATACAAAGAGTCTAACCTTCGAGTGACTTTCCGTTGCTCTTTCCGAGTCATCGTCGTTTAAGACACCGCCTTCTACGACCATCCGGCTTTGGTCTTCAACTTGGGTTACATTTTCGGTCGAAACGTGCTTTTTCTTCGCTTTCCGCCGTTTTCTCTTTCGCTTAGGAAGAACATTATCTCCTTGTTGCCCCAGTTTCTCTGTGTCGGAAACATCGTCTTGAGGGGAAATAGTTTCCTGAGAAAAGTCAGGACAACAACAAATCTCTGAGTAATCCAAAAACCTTTTCCTTCTGCGTCATTTCTTTTGTTGGTGGGTAAGTCACAACCTCACAAAACTGCAGGTTTCCATCCCTACAGTTTTTCACCTGAATTATGCAGGTAAGCTGCAACCCTTGAAAGCAAGGAGAGTGTTAGCCCACCCAATCGTAAAGAACACCAATGAGCAGCGGAAGGTCGGTGTAGGAAATTGTACGGTCGAGGAGCAAAAGCTCCCCCTTATTTTCCTTGACATTTTGGACAAAAACAAAGAATTTCCAGTCGAAGCCGTTGGTAACACACCCTCGGAGGGCATTCAAGCTGTAATCATGTGTCAAAGGTAGGCAGGAGATGGAAGCAAGAATCATACTTACCCACCAGGACGGCAGCAAAACCTCGCCAGCAGTGGTACATACTGGTTGATTAAGGCCCTACTTAGGCACAGGTAGTCAGTTTGGAAAACCGCGCAAAATTGATGGCTGGCCATGTCGTCTTCGTTTGTGGTGAAAATCATAGGCATCTCAACTAGACGCCCTAAAGAGGCAGATCTAAGACGTAATTCAGGATTTCTTGTGATTAGAACGTACTTCCAATTGGCGTTCCACCTTTGGAGACTACGAAGTCCACAATCTGACCCATGTCTCTCACATCGGACTCATCAAAAGGAACAATTTGTATCTCAGTCCCATCGATAAAACTGAAGTATGCAGCCAGGTGGGTCAAGATAAAGCCGGATAAAAATCTTCGGCCTGCTCCGGTCTGACGATAGTGGAGGTTAACGAAAGAGATCACGGATGAGGTGGGACATATGTGACATACATTTTTGATGGCAATAGTACGACACATAACAGTGATTGAGTCGGCTAAATGCCCAGAAAACCTCGCTGGAACATTGGAGATCTTCTCTCCTGTAAGCTTAACCTCATGGAGTTTGGAAGATGTAAGACGAATTGAGGTGACGGCGAGTTTGTCGTTCATGAGTGAGTTGGAATGAAACAGATGACGTAATTGTAACGCTTTTGTACCACCAACGTCTACAAAACAGGCAGGCAAAAGAGTGACGGCGACATGGAGTGAGTGAAAAAGAAAAAGTCCGGTCTTCTCTAGTCTTCTTTGGCGTCGATTATCACTGGTCTGGAATCATGATCGTAATTCCTTCGGTTTATGAATACGGGAACAACACAAGAGCAACAAGTTCTCGCTCACCAATCGGAGGCTCCACGGTTCATGATGGTACAGCAGCGAGCACATCATTTAGATGTGGCTGGGTATCTCCGTCTGTCGAAGAGATCACGCTTTCCATTTTTTCGTCGGATTCGTGTGATAATGTAAGGGCTTGAGTTGAGGAGGGTGTCTAATTCCTGGGTTTTGTACTAGTAGCCGGCGGTATCGGAACGTTTCAATACGCGGACGATGAGTTGGGCTGGAGAATGGTCCGTATTCCACGTGAGTCCAGCAGGGGCCAACAGATAAGAAGAACGGCATCGGCATTGCGATCTCGTGTTTGCCTTTGAATACGGCCTTTATCACCTGTGACCTGATACATTGCAAGGCATGTATCAGGAATCAGTAATTTCTGCATAACAGTCAACATCCTGACGTGGGGCGAGGTGCGGGTGAAGTTTCCCAGCCAAATATCGCAAATCTCCATACCTCTGTGCTTTCGGGGCCTCTCGTCGGGTCTCGAAATCTGGGGTACTAAGACAAGGCGATAGCTTGGGTTCTCGTGTTTTTCAGAAACCGTATGATGATTGCGTAAAAAGTGTTTTCCATTCTGGCTCCTCGACGGATTGGAGGAGGGCGTGACGCAGGTGAGGGTTAAGCGTGATGGGCAGGGTTGAAATGTTGAAACTTGGTGTGGATTTTCGAAATGAATTGAGTTTTGTATATTGCGGGGGACGAGAAGAAGAGGTTGTTCTACGGGGACGCGCTACAACCAAGCTACAACTCCTAATGACAGTGATCACATGACGCCATGGGGGTAGTCTAGAACTGACCTCTCAACACCTTTCTTTTACATTCTCTGCACATCAAAAGATGGTGAGCCACTTGTTATACTTGTGTATCATCTGCGTCTCACAGCTGCGAGGGAAGGTATTCATCAAAGGGTTCAAATTAGACAAGAAGAAGATCGCAAGTTCAGCCCAATTGCGAGGCAAGCTGGACGGCCCAGACGACCCACGAATCGAAAACGTCGTCTTACTGGTACTGTCTGAAATCAACCAAGTGTCTGAATATGCCCTTGACTTCCGTGTCGGGGATGGTACCGATATCTTCATCGTGTACGACGACGGGGATGATCAGGCGGCGCTGGAGGCACGCGAGCTGGGGCCAGTTGAGCCTATTATTTGGGTGATGGAACGACAGTTTTTAACGGGGCCGGCTGTGTGGGAGATCGAGGAGGTGTAGCGAGTGCTGGTGGTAGAAGGATCATTGCCATTCGCGTCTCAGTTATGACACACACAGATCGATAGATATGGACACTCTTTCTCCCACTCTGTGAGAAATTCAAAGTGGAATGGAGACCAGGTAAATTTGCTTCATGGGATATGGAGGTGAAGCCCAAATATACGCAGACAGAATCTCGAACACGAGGAGAAGTTCATCTTGCAAGAGTGGGCATGAAGTATCACCAGCACCTGATTCAACAGAAGCGACATAGTGCGATGTGGTCTTCCATACGGAATGATCAACGAGCGGTAGACAGAAGCCTTGAGCTGGTTGCACTGATCTTGAGCGACAGTGAAAGAGATAATCCTTTGTCATGCAGGTTCACCAACTTAGAGAGGCGTCAATCTGCAAAAACGTCACGGTGAGAATCATAAGCAGTGCAGTTCTGTGGGAGAACTGTAGCGCACATTCAAGTGAGATAATAGGCCCTTGATAAACGTGTAGGTACTGCGTATAAAGACATCTTCAGATCATGTTGCCAGTACCACTGGATAACATCTTCCTAGGCCTGTCATGGAGAAGTATTTCCGCCGACAACCTTTCTCGGTTCTAGCCCATAGAAAGTTTGACCTAAAGACCTTTGGATCGATAATTTAAGTATTTTTGATCCAATGCCGAAGTAACTTTCAACAGGGAGACAACGAGCTACGGAGCAAAAGGTTCCTGACGGGTAAGTGGGGGCCATAAAGGGACCAAAAAAGTCGCAAAGAAACACTTTCGAGGAGCTGGTTGGATCACGAAAACTCGCATATGCCATATGATGAATATGAACGAAGTCGCCCTGGTGCGAGCGCGATCCCTTGTTCCGAGAATATACGATAGCTGTTCAAGGGAAGCACTGCGATCATTTCCAATCTCAAAGTGAAGCCCGTTCGTTCTGCCAAAAAATACGTGGGCTGGCGCCAGGCAAATCAAAATCACATTGAAGGGGCTCACAGAATGCTCCATCATGCACATTCGATGGGTGGTAACGTTGCAACATGCCTGGATTAGAAAACTGGCAGATAGATTACACATACACAAATAAAACACGGGTATGACAGTCGAAAAAAGGAGGAGGAAGGCTCACGCTGCCGCGGCGACAGGCGTTGAGGGTGGTTCTGATTTGGCAGCTCTTGCCTCCTGCTTCTTATCCTCGACTTTCTTCTGTAACCGTTCGACATCA
Source organism: Laccaria amethystina LaAM-08-1 (assembly GCA_000827195.1). Taxonomy (NCBI): domain Eukaryota; kingdom Fungi; phylum Basidiomycota; class Agaricomycetes; order Agaricales; family Hydnangiaceae; genus Laccaria; species Laccaria amethystina. Next base: position 311,264 of record KN838545.1, on the reverse strand, counting down.
GCCAAAAATGTGAGCAGTTCCTGTTCAATTCCAAGTCAGCCTACGATAGAATGAAGGGCGGAGGAAAACGAACCGTATTGTGGGGCTCAAAGGAAAGTCCCAAGCGGATAGCATCAGCCGACTCTTGGAGACGGTGTAAACCAAGGAGTGCCTTGGCTTTGCGGAAGTGGCCTTTACTCCAATTTCGGCGAATTGCGATGACGGTTTCGGCATCGGCTAGTGCGGATACGTAGTCCTGCACGTCGTAATATGCTGCGGATCTGTTGGAGACGACGGTTGTTAGCTCCTCACGCATGAGGCCGTTTGCTTCCCATGGAGGTCTCTGCACGGCGAGTTGGGCAGCGGCAGTGTAGCGTGTTAGCGCTTGTTGTGCATGGCCTGCTTTGAATAGGTTCTATTTCCATGGTTAGATGTGTTGCAGGGAAGGACGAAAGACGTACATTGCCCTCGTCTTTTGTGCTAACGACCATCTGGGTAAGCTTCTGCGTGACGACATTGTTTGGAGGGGGACAGAGGAGGTTGGGGTTCTGGACTAAAAGTTGGGCGAGGCGGTTGGTGTTGACGAAGTTTACGTTGCAGGGGTCGCATTTTTCGAGGCGGTGGCGAGCACAGAGGGCAAGGTGGGCATCTGAGCCGAGAGCGATTGGGACCGGGATAAAGTCCTGGTCGATGAGGGCTTGAAGGGCGGGGTCTGGAGTGGGCATGACGGGTGATTGGGGTACATCTGAGTGTGAGCAGGATTGGCCTGGTCCGTGGGTGTGTCCATGCGACATGGCAGATACTTAGGGTGTAAATTATTATGACGGTAAAGTGCCAACGAACTGCTCAACCGCGTGATCCTGTGAACATTTATCATCAGTTCCAAAAGCAATTTTCCTCGAGTCGTAGAGAAACTGTCTCTTTGATCTACCCCATCATCATCCTTTAGAACAACCATCTTCTTTCCTTTGAATCCCTTCACGAAAGAAAAAAACACTCTTATCAACCAGAAAAAAACACCTTTACTCGCTCCACCTAATATGACAAATGGTCTTGTAAACGGCAACATGGGTATCGAGAGCCAATTTGGTTCGTCTTTCTTCAACTTTTCACAATTGCGAGATTCTCATTCCCCTGCAGCGTCTCTTGGTCTCACCAAATCTGCTTATGTTCCTCCACACATGAGGAATACGCAGCGGGCTGCTTCCTCTCCCATTGTATCCAACGGGCAAGTATATACCTCTCTCGCACAGCTGACTCATTTCTGACTCATTTATAGTAGAATCGGCTGGACTGATTCCCGCACCTCAACCCCTCCTCCTGCCGCCCGCGGCGGTTACGAGCCAAGGGGCGGAGGCTACTCTGATAGAGGCCGAGGCGCCTTCTCTACTTCCCGTACCCCCAGCGGTGGAAGCTCCAATTGGGCTGGCCCTACATCCACCCCAAACTGGGCTGCTACGCCACGTTCCAACAATGACTCCAGCGTCTCCCTTGGCTACGGCGCATGGAAGGATGGCAAGCATGTCGTGGGCCCTCGCCACATGCGCATGGAGAAGGAGCTATTCGGCGACGCCGCTGATCCTTCTAAACAGCACACTGGCATCAACTTTGAAAAGTACGACGATATTCCCGTTGAGGCTACCGGTGCTGGTGTACCCGAGCCCGTACTCTCTTTCACCAGCCCTCCTTTGGATCCCGTTTTGTTGGAGAATATTGGCTTCGCCATGTATACGACTCCTACTCCTGTTCAAAAGTATTCCATCCCTATCGTAGCTGGAGGAAGGGACTTGATGGCTTGTGCTCAGGTAAGCGTTCCGTAATTGTCGCTTGGTGACGTAATCTGATTTAAATCTCTTTCAGACCGGTTCCGGTAAAACGGGTGGCTTCCTCTTCCCCATTCTCTCTGCTTCCTTCGCCGAAGGCCCTCGCCCTCCCCCAGCCCAGGCTTCCGCAGGGGATTACGGTCGTGCTCGCAAAGCATATCCTACCGCTCTGATCCTCGCCCCCACCCGTGAGCTTGTCTCCCAGATTCATGAAGAGGCACGCAAGTTCGCTTATCGGTCCTGGGTGCGCCCTGCCGTCGTCTACGGTGGAGCTGATATCAATCAGCAGCTCCGCCTTATCGAACGTGGTTGTGACCTCCTTAGTGCCACCCCGGGCCGTCTTGTTGACTTGATCGAACGTGGCCGCATTAGCCTTGCCAACATCAAGTATCTCGTCCTTGACGAGGCTGATCGCATGCTTGACATGGGTTTCGAGCCCCAGATCAGGCGTATCGTGCAGGGAGAAGATATGCCCGGCACTACAGACCGACAAACCCTCATGTTCAGTGCTACATTCCCCAGAGACATTCAGATGCTTGCCAAGGACTTCTTGAAGGATTATGTCTTCTTGAGCGTTGGTAGAGTTGGAAGTACATCTGAAAACATCACTCAGAAGATCGAGTATGTCGAGGATCTCGATAAGAGGAGCGTTTTGCTTGACATCCTCGTTTCTCAACCCAAAGAGGATCTCGGCCTCACTCTTGTCTTTGTCGAAACAAAGAGGATGGCGGACATGTTGAGCGACTTCTTGATGGGCAACAACCTCCCCGCTACGTCCATCCACGGTGATCGCACCCAACGCGAACGAGAGATGGCTCTCCAGACCTTTAGAACTGGCAGGACTCCGATCATGGTAGCTACGGCCGTTGCTGCCCGTGGACTTGACATTCCCAACGTCACCCATGTCGTCAACTATGATCTGCCCAGCGACATTGATGACTACGTCCATCGCATCGGACGTACCGGCCGCGCGGGTAACACCGGTGTCAGCACTGCGTTTTTCAACCGCGGCAACAAGAACATCGTCCGAGATCTCGTTGAGCTGCTTAGGGAGGCAAACCAGGAAATACCGAGTTGGCTGGAGACAGTCGCTCATGAAGCATCCTTTGGCAGTGGAGGAGGATTCAGGGGTCGCGGTGGAGGACGTGGACGTGGTGGCGGTAGGGGTTCTAGTGGTAGGGATTATAGAGCTCCCAGTGCAGGTGGTGGGTTTGGAGGTGCCAAGGGATATGGCGGTGGTGGACCTTCTTATGGAGGTGGAGGAGGCTATGGTGGTGGTGGTGGTGGGTATGGTGGAGGTGGAGGTTATTCGTCTGGTGGAGGTGGTCAGCAAGGGTGGTGGTAATTGTGCCAACACGTTTATGCAGCCTCCCGCTTCGACTGGACACAAAAAAAGAATAAAACCTTAAAAAAAATTGATCCTCACTTCGCCTCCTTCCCGTCTCTACCCGGCTTTCCTTGTCTCATCATTTCCCCTTCCCATTGTCAACCTTGACCGACGATCCTCATCCCAACCTTTTCTGTCTCCTACCTCGACCGACCTGGATTTTACGACTTATGCGCTGCACCTGCTCTTAACGAAGCTCAACCTCATTTTCAAACTCGACCTCATTTTCACTTCCATCTCGTCTCGACTTTATTTTTGCTCGTACCACGCATGCATGGCACAGAAGAACCGCTGTATGAAAAAAACTGTGGGATTAGACGACAACCCCCCATTGGAGGATAAAAAGTAAACGATAATATCTTCCGACTGGATGATAAAGATAATATCCGCCGACGACCAAGCGCACAATCACCTAATACCAGCCACTTTTTTATCAAGATCCATCATATCCTACCTTCAATTCATGCAGTTATTTAGACGCGCGGGCTTTTTCACCAAGTTTATCACTCAATTAATATGAAGCCCTACCCGAGAATTCTCATTTGCATGGACGAGCAAGCATATCATATCATCAGCAGCATTATCAGCATCCGCATCTCACATCCACTCATCATCATCATCAGTCCACACTGTTCGCGATACATTTTTTCATATACCTGGGTACACCAACCCCTTTTCACCTTCTGCATTGTCATCACTTTATAATGTATTGCGACACATCCGAACACCTCATCATTGGACTGATACCCACCAACCAACCGCCCTCTGTAGATGTTGATTTTGTCTCGAGATTCGAGACGGAGACAAGTTTTTTTTTTTATGATCAAGGACTGATTGATTCTTTTATTTGACATACCGTTTTTACATGTAGAGCATCGCATCGCACGCATCAATCCTGTATGATTTAGGTAAATTTCCACTCGAGAACTCTTTTTCCGCCTTTTTCCGCCCTTCCCTTGATACAAACCGTATATGCTCTCCTCTATGCTAGCCTAGCTATATATTCTGTTCGTGTGTATTCAAACTTTTCGGAGTGAACGGCGTGAAAGATCGGCAAGTAGCTAGGGTGTCTCCATGTTCCTGGCTATTCCCGCCCTTTGATCCACTTTTGGTCGTTGGCAGTACTTACATCAGGTCTGTCTTCCTAATCCACTCGCTCATATCATACATAGCTTGTCGTGGCGTACTGCCAGTCTTATACCTTGCGAAATTCTCCTCGACGACTACCTGTACGGGATCTATCTCATCAAGGACATCCACGCTCGACGACACATCTGCTGTTGGCATCGGACGAAATCTGTATCCCTGTCAGTTCATTTCGAGTTTACGTTGCTCCACGGCATGCATTGGTGGCGAGGGTGCTGACGTTTTTTCAAGTTGCTGTGCTTTCCAGTGCTGTAAATTTGGGGTCGTACCCACCGCACACACTTTCATTCCGTCCACTGACTGGCTAGCAGACCTCCGGTAAGGGCTTCCACGTCACCCTTTGTTACACCCTTTCTTTCTCTTTCTCTGAGTTGGGATTGCAACGTTTCTTCTTCTGTCTTTGTTAGATAGACACCTTACGGTGTTGCTTTTAACCAAAATCCCCAAAAACTAATTCCGCATTGTCCTTTATCACCACCACCCACGCACCCACAGCTCACTTTTTTTCTTCTCACCTTTCACATTTTCATCCTACCCACACCTCCATCTAACCCCTCACAGAATCGCACATACTGATTCTCAATCCATGGGCCAGGTCCACGCCAACCCATACAAACTTTTCTTAAAGGCAAGAAAGCCAAAATCAAAATCCCATCACCATCCCAGAAAAGATAAAGCCGCGCCACAACCTCAACTCCAACCTCCACCCACCACCGAAAAGATAATGTATCGCGGCGGATCGCCGCCCGTCTTTGACGTCCCCGAGTTCCCAACATTACGGCGGGTGAAACCACTGCCGAAACGACGTAAAACGTCGGCGTCGCCCACCGCTTCTGACGCCACATCCAACAACCCCAACGCTGCTGCGGTAGTGGACATTCTAGGGCCAGACGCTACTGCGGAAGAACTCCTCGCGCACGCGGAGACGCTCTCGGCGCGCATGGCGCTGCAGAGCTATTACGTGCCGATTTTGGGTGGCGTGCAGGATTTCCTTGCGGGCACTGCTAAACCCGGAGGAGCGTCGCCTAACCTTGATTCGCTAGAGTTTGGGGTGCACCTTGCAGCGGCGGCGGCTGCTGCTGCGGCTGCTGGTGTTGGGCTAGGATTAGGTGGAGGGAGGGGAGTTGATGAGGATGATGAGCGTGGAGATGGGGATTATATTGATCATTTGCAGCAGCCGGGTAATACGAAGAAGAGGAAGGTTCCTGCAAATATTGGGAATCGTGGTGGGCTGGATGGGGAGGAGGCGGGTGGAGGGAGGGAGGAGATGGAGAGGGGGATACCGACTGGACGGACGGAGGGCGGTGGAGGGGGTAGTGAGTCTGCGACGGAGGCCTATCGACCCACTGCGGGTCAGTTGGGGATGTTAGGGCAGAAGAGGGGCAAGTTGGCAGCTGTTACTTTGGCGGGACTGCAGCACAAGGAGATGTTGAAGAGCAGGAAGAGACAGCTGGCGGCGGTGTTGGGTGCGCTTTCGCATGGTGATACGCTTGCGCTCGATCAAGCTTTATCGGCGAACTATCCGTTTGTTCCTGGTGGGCGATTCGACGACGTGAAGAACATGGAGATACCGGTTCGTTTGTCGAAGAGGACGACCGTTCGTCTTGCCAGAGCTATGAGGATCAAACGCGTTCCCCGCCATCCTGATGCGATTCCGCTCCCTGCTTCTGAATTCACTTTTGTCTGTCCCAGCGCGAGTGAGTGGTGGCGTTTCCTTCCTTCCTACTTTCTTGTTCTTGTCGACCTTTTTTTTTTTCCTCTTTGTCGACTTTTTTCCCCGCTCTTCTCCCATCTTTTTCCTTTCTTGAGAGAGCTAGCCCTGATAAACGCACATTTACATGTACTGCAAACTTCTTACTTGGACTCGTTTCATCGCAGCCGCCGATCGCCTTATCGCCACCAAGGAGGAAGTCACGATGCTGCGCAATCGTTTCGAGGAGGAATTGGAACGGCAAGCAGCCAAGGCAGTTAAACTGGCTGCGGCGAGTAAGATGATGAACTCGTTGACGTCCAAGGGTAGGTCAAAACGCGAGCGCGCCCAGCAGCGCGCACGGACGATCACCAATGGGAAACCACCGAGTGCTGAGCAGACGGCAGAGTTTTCGGATCAGGCTTTGATAGGCGGTACGAAACCGCGGGGGAAGAAGAAAAAGCGGTCCGCCCTCGCGAACGCGTCAAACCCACATCATCTGCGCAACTACGTTCCATCGCGTCTGCCGCACTCTGGTGGTGGAGCCGCGAATGGTACTTCCCAGGCCAATCCTAACGATCTGGGCCCGCTTCCGCTACGATTCTTGACTGCTGAGATCCCACCACGGAGGAGGAAGAAAGCCCAGGCGCCTCAGCCTACGACGCAACTGACTAATCCAGCGGACGAATGGATTTGCGCGTTCTGCGAGTACGCGCTGTTCTATGGCGATGAGCAGGAGTACCGTAGGGCGGTGAGGAACCGGAAGAAGATCTTGCGGCGCCGGCGGCGTGCAAGGGAGCGCGCTGCTGCTGCTGCTGCGGGTGGGAACAGTACAGCCAAGGTCCCCGAGAAAAGCGGGAGTGATGGGTACGAGGGTGGTGGCGGGTTTGATCCGTCTCCGGATGAGTTTGCCAACCTTCCGAAGCAGACAAAGTGGAAGGGAGATCCGAACAAGGATAAAGAGCGGTCGCTGGCGGGGGAGCAGGCTTCTTACGGATAACCTCAATTTTTCGATATCTAAATATCTGAGGCGATTCCGTGCTTAGGCGTCTCATTGGAGTTAATACCATTTTCATTCAATAACTGCCAAGATAACTGCAGCATCTTTTTATCTATACTCGTGCAATTATATTTTGCTTTTTTTCATTTCCTGCGAGGTAGGATGATTGAAATAAGGTCGAGGGCTGAAATAAGGTAAATCAAACACAGGGTAATTCCGTTTGTGACGCTGATGAAGTTGTTGACAACTATTGAACCTACAAATGTCGGACCATCGCGGGCCGAACCATTGTTATGGTTCGCGCCCTTAGCTCTCTGCGTTACCGCCTCTGACAACGACGGCGGGTTCTCAAGTCGCCCAATAGACTCTGTATTATCAGCCTCTTGGCTGAAAAAGACCGTTCTGAACGACGGTCACGGTGAGCACCCTGGTTCATCCCGCGCTAAAGCTCGCTTATTCGGTTTTCTAGGGCGTCGTCCCTTTACTGTACAACATCTAAATTGGTGCTTAATTCTTACAAGTCTCCTTCCGTTGTGGAGTCCTTGTGAGTCGATCGTTATGTTGTCCTTGCTTCAGGGTCGCGGCATTCCAGCCAGCCTACGACCCTTTTCCCCAGTTCTGGTTGCTGGGTTAACGTTTGGCTGTAATCGTCAAGTAATCGTTGCCCGGAACGTCCTCGTGTGCAGACTTTTTTGACAACTTCATGATGCACGGGTGCAAGGGAGATAGGCCCGTTTTCGCCCCTTCGCTCTCTAATAAGCTCTGGCTGCCAATCACTGCTCACGCATCTTCCCTGCCATTCTAGCTATTTCATATAAAAAACCTCCGACGTCGATATCACCAACTAACTTGCCCTCTTTCTTCTCTTTCACCCACCAAGCTGTGAGTCCTTCTGGTGTGTTTCAGTCCTTTCCTCCGCACTCACACCAAACCAGGCTTTTTTAATCGACACTATGCCATCCGACGGACGATACGGTTACCCTCACCCAAACCCCCCAAATTATGACTACAACCCTTACCCCCCACCCGTCTCAGCATACGAGCCTCCCCAGGTAGCTCCAGCCCCTTCGTTGCGATCATCTCGGTCAACAAATCCCCCTTCCCAACCTCATTCACCACCTCTGTCAAATCACCACTATCAATCTCCATCCTACCCCCAGCAGAATTATAGTCCAGGGCAGTACCAGCACCCGCCACCGCCGCCCCCGCCGCCGCTTCCTTCATCGCACTGGCCCAATGATGGCTGGGGCCATTATAATCAGCAACAGTACCCACCCCATCCCCCTCCCACGCATACGTCTGCAGAACCTCCGTACACCTCTGGCCCTGGACGACCGGAACAAGTTTCCAGCTCTTCTTCTGAACCGAGGGGATACGTGCCTTCGCACCCCCCGCCTTCGAACGGTGACTCACGTAGAGGGGATGATAGGCACCATGCACCACCGCCTCCACCACCTCCTCCTCTGTCGTCCTCTACCTCGATTCCGCCTCCACCGAGCTCTGCTCACCACCACCAGCCTCAGCAGCCTCCTCCTCCTCCTCCACACCACCACCCCCAGGCCCAACAGCATAACAATCAAGCAAAACCTTCACGTAGGGAGAAAGAATCCCCTCCCGCGATCCCGCCGCCAGGCACACCATCCAATCTAGATTTCATGAAGGTCAGTATATCCACTCTCGAGATGACCCCCATTCTGACTCTCGAAAAACTAGTTGTTGGAGTCCTATCGGATAATTATGGATGGGACGGAGGTGCTGTCTGGGAACGGTACTTCCTCGTCGTCGTCTTCAGCCTCCAGAACGCCTCCAGCGGCCGAGACGATCGAACGAATGCTGCAGAGCGCTACGTATGGTTCGCATGTGCTCGAGGCGGCCGCGGCGTTGGTGCAGCACCCCCATCACCAGGGTGGCAATAATGCCGCGGCAGCGTCCGAGTCGACACGCTCTCCAAAGGAGAAAGACCCAGAAGAAGCGACGGCGAAGGAGCCGGCGAATGGAGTTGCGGCACCATCGTCTTCTTCAAAGCGACAGGTCAGGAGTTTTTTACTGTTTAATTCCTATTGGATGTTGATTGCCTCTTTTTATTTTTTTTCTCCTCCCCCTTTATTGGTTGTTACTTCCATTTTTGCAATTCTTTGGGTTGAAACCATTTGCGCGTGCCTGACTGACTCTGGCTTTTTCTGAACTTGGCGTCTGCGTTACCAAAATTAACCGTGGCTTTGATGGCTTCGATTATGTTTATCAGAAAATAGAAGACACGGTCCAGGAAGGCCAGACTTGTTTGGGCTGTAATGCTACCTCTACGCCAGAGTGGAGACGGGGACCGATGGGTAGGATTTACATCCTATTCGCAGCAAAACTTTTTTTGTTAATGTATTATTTTCAGGACCTCGTACATTATGCAATGCTTGTGGACTCGTGTACGCCAAGCTGGTGGGTTTTTTATTGCTGTTGACTGACGCTGGTTGCTAAGCTGCCGTGTTCAGATAAAAAAACGTCTTCGGGAAACAATCAACAGTAAGGGTCAGAATGGCAAAAATATTCATCCCCCAGCGCCTGGTGAAGACTCATTGGAAGGCGAGAGCGAAGACGACGACGGGTATTCGCAGGACCGACGGAGCGAGCTTGTGGAAGGGAGAGACTGATTAGACCGAGTTGTGAGTTGTGTGTGAGTGATTGACGTTTGATTTACCTTTTGTTCTTCTTGCCGCCCAGCCGTACATTTTTCATTGTCGCGGATATGTTTGTACCTTGTGCGCTATCCACTTTTTTTTTGTTTTCGCCCTTTGCTTTATTCTTTCGATTATGGCGAGCCGTCTTGGGACTTAATCATAATGCGTATCATAGCAGCCGAAATTATTATTATTACACTCGCTTTGGCATACTCCTGGGCCGTGTTATTCATCAGCGTTTATAGACACGAAGCTTCTGCTCAATCCTATCGTGTGTCCCTGTTTTGAATTTTTCTTTTCACCCATGAGCTGAGCCTTTGTCTCCGTCGTCTTTCCAGCTTCACCGACCTTGACGGAAAGGTTGCTTCTTTGCCAATAAAAACAGAAGCCCACATTTGGCAGCACACCCTCAATTTCTCTCAAGGTTCGTCACGTTCTTGATGGTTTCATGACCGGAACCGCCCTTCGCGTCTCATGTTTCACGCCTATATGCTCCATTTGGTGTATTAAGGTCACCATTGCACGTCTGAAGGCTGAGACCACTCAGGGAAGCCCGTCAACCTTTACTTTGAGCACTCGCGCTTTGAAGATTCCTCTTTCAAGTTTTTTCAACACCGCCGACGGGCGGAGTATTGCAAATTCGAGGGAACGTTTTTCGGGTCATGAGGTTCGCTGCTAAGCCTAGCCCTCCACGCACGATCGGTGCTTTCTGTCAGTTCGCCGTGGTTGCCCTTGTTTTGGTGACAAGTTCTACGGTGTTATGGGAATCCCTGCCGTCTATTTACGGAACGGTGTTTCTCTCCACGAGAAAAAAAAAATACGCACCCTCCCCGGAGCCCATAGTCTCGGCACTTCTGGATACCAAAAATTTGTGCCTACCTGGCTTTGGCGGCCGTCGTGTCCGTTGCCCCGCCACTGGCTACGTCAGTTGGTCTGATGGGAACTTCTGCCGTGTCAATATCTGCAGAGCGAGCGTTAGTGATTTTCCTGTTCTTTTGGCTAGTGCTTAATCGACACGTTTCGGCCCGAGAAATGTCTTGTCATGGCGTCAATGACGAGCTAGTGTTGTAAAATCTGTCAAGCGTGTCGGCCTAGGAACTCACTGGAACAATATGTCGCCCTAATCCTCGTGGGTGATCTTTTTGTAGAAGGTCAAAAGGGTATCCTCGGTGCCTTTTACCTTCCGATATAAATCCGTATCCTCGTAGATGGGCCCTTGAGTCTTGACCAACCCAGAGTGACGAAGGGTTTTCACAGTCTCACGAGAGTTACGTTTCAAAGCCGTCAAATGCATAGTGATATATTTACTACAATGGATGAATTAGTGTCCAACGTGTTCTAATCATTACAGGGATCGCCTTAACAGAGAGAGAATAATAAAGCAAGAGTACACCTCCCGAGTCCAGATGCACAATTGACCACATGTAACATCTTAGATAGTAGCTCCGTGCACCGCCACAGCAGCAGCTTATTATCGCCCAGGCACTCCACCAGGCACGGCAGCTTGCTTCCCGACGACCTGTTGAGCAGCAGCAGCCTGAGGATGTGGGTGGGGAGGATGGGCAGGTCCCCCCATGCCTTGCATCGGCATCCCACGACCCATGCCTGCCGCAGACATAGGCTGCCAATATGGGAGTATACGACCCTGCGCTTGCGCCACTTGGTAGTTCATTTGGGATAGCTGGAACCCGTAGAGTTGCTGCTGGTAGGCGGCGTGCATCTGTGGATGGAGTTGTTGCTGGGGTTGGGGTTGTTGCGGTGGCGGTGGCTGCTTGATCTGTTGTGGAGGCTGCTGCTGTGGTGCGTTTGCGAGCTGCTGTTGTTGGCCGTCAGCGGTTGGAACCATGGCCGCTGCAACTGACGTCGCTGTAGCGGCGGGCGCGTTCAATGCAGGGGAGGGCGTGGCTCTGGCGTTTACTCGAGCATTGGCATTGGCACGAAGTTGAGACGCGGCAGCCGCAATTTGCGCTTGCAGTTGAGGTGAGGAGGCATGGCCTTCGGCCGTACCGGGACGGAGATGCGAAGGAGAATTATATTGGGGGAACTGTAGTTGCTGTTGTGTTTGTTGCGGCTGTTGGCGTTGAGGATGTTGTTGCTGCTGCTGCATTTGAGGCGACTGCTGAGCACTTGGCGGCATGGGGGACCTCGGTGCTAACTGCTGGTTCGGGACCATAGGAGACCTCCCCGCCAACTGCTGATTCGCAACCATAGGGGAGCTCCTCACTGGCGACGGTGTAGCTTTACCACGGCTAAGATTCGCCACCGCAGCTGAAAGTTGGGGGGTCGCACGTCCGTTCTTTTGAGGCTGCTGCTGGGTAACTTTCTGGTTCCGTTTCTGGTTTGCGTCAGCTTGCTGCTGGGCCATCTGAACGGCGTTTTGTGCAATGTGATGTTGGTAATTCATGTATGGGAGACTAAATTGCTGAGGCTGAGCATTCGCATTTTGGGAATTGGGAGGGGGTGGTTGGGATTGTGGTTGTTGCGGCTGCTGTGCGGCAACAGGGACGTTGTTTGGATTTCGCGGCACTTGGAGTGGTTGCGCAAATTGGAAATTTGGTTGAGGGAAATTGGGTATCGAGGTAGGATGGGTCTGAGGCGTAGCCTGTGGATACATTTGAGGGCCTGTCGATGCTTGAGGGGGTTTGGGTGATTGGGTATACATTTGTCGTTGTTGTTGCTGCAAATGCTGGGGATGCTGTTGTTGTTGTTGGGGCAGGGATGTATGTTGAGATTGCTGCTGGGAAAGTTGCAGTTGCTGCTGCACAAGCTGCTGCTGCTGTTGCTGCTGAAGCAAATTTAATTGCGTATGATGTTGCAGGCCCTGTTGTGAAGTGAGTTGAGAAGGCGTCGCGGATCGATTGGCGGCCTCTGTTGCCGCCTGTACGTTGGCGTACACCTTTGGCTGCATCGGCGAATTCGCACCCGGAGCTGGCGTTGGCTGTGGAGCGAGTTGATGGACAAACTGATGCGTTGGTTGTGGGGGGATGGGCGTATGAGAGCCGTTTGCACGAGCAAATCCAGTTGGCATCTGAGGTGTGTCTGGCCTTATCTTGATTTTGATTGCCGTCTTGTCTGGAGAATTGTCAGGAGAATGTGCGTGCTGGGCCATCGATGCAGGCGTAGGTGGAGCGGGAGACGGTTGGGGGGGCGTTGACATGTATTGGTGACCGGGTATTTGAGTAGGAGCACCTTGGGCCGTCTTCGCACGTCGTGTACTGTTTACAGCATCCAGCAGACGATAGCTGAATTTATAGAACAATAAATACAAAACCTGCAGTAAAACAAAATTACGATACCTTGGAGCATGATTTCTGTTCAGTCGTGGTGTCATATATGCCATGATCTTTGCTCTTCGAATCTTTTCTGTCTCATCTTCTTCAGGCTCCAATGCAACTGCTTTCCGCTTGAGTGAAATGGGGACTGTGGGCGTGGATACCCTCAGCACATGATTTGCTATACGTGTTAAATGTGGATCTGGATCGAGACACAGGGGTGGTGAAGTGGCTAACTGGTAATACGTGAGAAGGGATTGCAAAAGACGACGAGAACTGCACATGCCAGAAGCTTGGCTTCAATTTCCAACGCGTCTTTATCGGTCCACTTATTACCGTGGCTTTTGTTCATTGCACATATGTCTGTCCAAAGGGTTTCCGGATTTGGATGCAGAATGACGCGAGTCCTATCTGGCTTATCAGGTGTAGGCTCCTTGCTACGCTGTGGACGATAGTCCAGTAGCTCCACAACCATACAGCCTGGAATATGTGAGTTTCAAAGGTTGCGCCACCGTGTTGCACTATAGACACACCATCGTAGAACGGAACCTTGGCAGAGTCAAACAGCTCTAGAAAGTCAACGGGTATTCGGTGTGCCTGTATGTCGTCTAGAAGTGACTAATGCGAAGAGTCAGATTGCAATAACGAAGTGAATAAGCGGATAGTCGGACCGCAATTTGGTTGTGGTAGAGAAACTTTGAGCCATTGTTCAGGACCCAGTAGTCGGGGTGTAGGTGGATAGTGAACGATGGGGGCTGTGATTCCGTCTTCTCTAACAACTCTTCAGCATAGCGCGTCCGGTTGTAGCTCGCCATAAGACCATGAATGTTGTCGCCGTCGGACACAGTATCGAGCTCGGAATACAGAATGGTGGTGCTGACTAATCACTCTACAAAGGGTTCGCGCATTGCTCACGTGCGCCACAATATTGGACATGGACGAGCTGCGTGAGGTTGGTCTGCCAATGTCTCCTCACAGTGTCCATCCAATAACAACCCCAGCTCATCCCTTTTTTGCGAGACAGAAACCCTCAAGTCAGGCAGATTGCTCTGTCAAATCTTTTGCCTCAAACCCCGAAGGGTTCACCTCATCGAGACATTTTTTTTGAAGGACTTTCAGCTGGGGGCTTACAAAAGGCAAAAGAAAGCGATATCATTCGGGATATCAAACTTCTTTGTCGGGATCAGCTGGTTAGTTTCTTGTATGTGTTCAATTGAAAGTTGAACTTACCACGCAGCAGAATGTTGCTCATGATGCTTTCCGAGCCCTGATCAATCTTTCGGACTCTCCGTTACTGCTTACACCGCTATCAGAGCCGTCATTCTTGAGCTTTATTGTCTCGTACATTATAGTGTGTTTGACATACTTCTTGAAAGAATTGAATCAACTGATTAACAAACACAGGAACCTCAATCCATCCTTGCAGATCTCGCGTCGATGCTCCTTTCAAATCTTACAGCATCATCGGGCGCATGCTCTGTTTTGCTGACTCTCAAAATACCCGTCATTCCTCTTGCAAACAACATCTTGTATCCTACAGAATCAAGATGTGGTTCATGTCCTGCCCCCGTTCCATACCCCCAGGGTAAACCTCAACAAGTCATGGCCCTTCCCCTCTTAGTGGATGCTTTCGTTGACGGGGCTACTGTCGGGGACTCTGAAGATCTGTCAAAACGGAAGAGGAAAGGAGAGCTTCATTTTCTTGCGAGCGTTTTTGGGAATATGAGTATGGTATGAAATTACATCCCATTTCACCATTGTATACTTATCCTACAGTCTTTCAGTCACCTACGGGCCGTAATTTTTTCCTTTCCCCGCAACCTACCAACGTCCTCAAGCCCGACGCCGATCTAGAGTACGCCCTCGCAAAACTTGTGCCCTTCACCGAGCACAAAAACACCATCCGCAGAGGTGGTGTCGCATCTACAATCAAGTATGTGTAACAGCAGTCTACCTTCATCCGGTCTCACCCTTCTCCATCAAAGAAATTGCTCCTTCCACTCAGCAGGCCACAAAGCAATCCTCAGCCCTGAATCTGTCCTAGTCTCCGTCCCTCCCTCCAAGCTCCAGTCACGTGGAATCGACGCCCTCCCCTACTTGTTGCTCCCTCTAGCCGGACCCGAAGAGTTCGAACTCGACGTTCGTATTCACTGTTTTCCTCTTTGTATACGCTTAATTGCCTCAACTCCAAAGACAGGACCAAGAAAAGCTTCTCGAACCACTCCAATTCCTACCACCCACGAAAACTCGCGAGTCCGACCCCACTATCCGGCTCACACACGTAGAGACCCTCCTCTTGCTATGCCACACTCGCTGGGGACGTGATTACCTTCGTCAACACGGTGTCTATGAGATCGTGCGCACAGCACATATGGCAGAGACGGTCGATAAGGTGCCTATCTCTTTCTTAACTTGTTCGATTATGTATTAAAGACAATGAACAGGTCTCTGAACATATTGAGAGGCTTGTGCAGCTTATCCATGGCGAAGAACCTAAGATCGCCGAGGCAGAGGAGTTTGATGAATTGGATCAGACGGATCTGGGTCCGCCCCCAGCACCTTCAGCTTCAGTTGATGAGGACGATGAAGATTTCAAGATTGAGGAGGTTTAAGGTGAAGTTAGGGATGTCTGACCAGAGATTGATGAATTGTTGTATTTATGTGCTTCTCAATCCCTCCATAGCGATTGTGTCGACGACGTTATTTACGTCAGAAGCTTTAGATGACAGCAGAAATTCTGCAATGTGTTTTCTTGCCAACCTGCTCTCTACGATTCGTCTTGGATAACCTTCGGTTCGTCCGATGTTTCTCCCAAATCCAAGGCCCTATAAATTTCTTACTACTCAGAGTACTGCGCTCAATTTTTTATTGGATTGACCCGTGGAGATGAAGCGGGAACGATGTCTCCGGGTCACGGAAGCAACCTTGTAATAATTTAAACTGGAGTCCCAAGATCACAAATTCAACGCTCCTGGATCGACGTCTTCGTATAGATTCACCTTTTCTTGTATTGATCTTACATTCGTGAGCTATGCACTTATGCACCAAAGCTTCGGCGAAACGCAAGGTTCTTGTCAACCTGAAGTTAGACGGGCCTACCAAACGAGGACCAACCTCGATGTCTTCTGAAATCGGGGGATGGTCTGTGAGAGCATCACTATACAAATAACTCAATCAGCTTCCAAAGCCACTACCAATGGTTTTTTATAGATCAAGTTACCATAATGGCGACTTCCTTTCCTTTTACCTGAAGAGTTAGGCAACGAGTCATCGACAAAGCATTAGTTCGCATGCCGACGCCATTACCCCCTTCTGCTTTTGAAGGAGTCGTCTTCACTTGGGAAGGTGAGCCCGCACCCCCACGCCAACCAACTCCGACCGAAAACCCACCCGAGTAGGGCCGTTCTTCCTACCCCGTACATCGTCGACTAAACCCCCTTGGTAGGTATGAAACAGCCCAGCTACCAACGGAAACGATCAAATATTCCTTTTCTCCGAGCTGTCTGAATTCCATCGTTCTCGTTCCACCCCCTCACGCGCAAGATACTCGACCTCGATATCATATAACCGTGAATGTTAACTGCTTCATGCCGTTGTCCCACATCTCGAATGTTCGGCGTGGAGCCAACGAATCCAGCGAGTTCGTTGGCGATTTTGAGTGAGTTTTTCTCTCCATGAGACTTGTTGGCTAGTTCGTTTACCGCAAGCACAGAACGGGAATCATTGAAAGGACAGCCAGCATCTGCGTTCGTGGTAACGAGCATCTGCGTTCGTGGTAACGAGCATCTTCTATCATCTGTTCTGGCTAAGGATGGTTCTCGCAGAACAGTTTGTGAAATTTCGGCAGGCCTGCTGTTGGAGTGCTAATTAATACCCTGATGCAGGCGAGTTGGATCTGGTCGCCCCATGGGCATGCTACTGTTAGAAAAGCGCTCCTTGTGTGGAGCACTGCAACGAAGCCCCACAAAGTGCGTTCATATAGTCTGACAGATGCTCTGATAAGCCCTCATCCTTTGTTTAGTGTCGTCTGACTGCCCCAGGAAGTACCATTGTAGCTAAATTTTACCCTGTAGTGACTATGCGGAAACGGAATGAACCAGCGCCTCTCGCCCAGCTGGAAGTTCTCCCATCAGGGCAAAAGCACTTCGATGACATCCTCCTGTCACTCCGTGTCATCGAGCGAAGCCGTCTCACTCCCAGATCGGGTGATTTTAAATCTTTGTTTAGCTGTTGATGCATAGCGCCTCCCTGCCACCAGCAGCCCCAGTTGATGAGGACGATGAGGATGTCAAGATTGAGATTTGAGGTGAAGATGAAATACATTGGACTTATTTGACCTTCTCAATGCCTCCATTGCGAAGGCACTGATAACCCTAAGCCAATCGGAAGTAAGTAAATGCAGAAATGTACATTCATGTTGCGACTGACAAGCTTTTGGAGTCTGGACCCCCGCTTCCAGCACGGGAGCACGAGGATCCACAGTTTGTAGGGGACTGCCACCCCCAAACCCCTCCCCGGCAGACGCTTTTGAATGGCCAAGATGCGTTTTCTTCCTCTTTGCTTTAAGTTTATGAAAACCATCCAAACCCGAAGCACCCACTGGCAGCTGTGGAAGCCAATGCTGAGATTCGTGATCCCGTGACTGCGAGTTCCCTAGGATAAACCACAACCACACGATAGTGTACCATACGCGAAACATAAACGAAACGCACTTCCTTCATCGCATTCCAACAATGCGTGCAGGCCGACTCATGTTGCCTTTCCTCGCCCTGCATTTGAGATCGAGGGTCTTCTTGAAGTTCTTGCCAACGTGCTGTCTACGATTCGTCTTGGGTTCGTCCGATGTCTTTCCCAAATCCAAGGCCCTGCTAAGTTCCTACTACTCATAGTACTAATCATGGTCCACTGCACTCAAGTCTTGATTGGATTGACTCGTGGAGATGTACCGGAGACGATGTCTTCGGAGCAACCGTCAACATTTCGTAATAATTTGAATTATACAGGCTGCAACGGCCCTCCCATGATCAGTTGGAGTCCCAGGATTACAGATTCAACGCCCTCTTGGTATAGATTCGCTTTTTCTCTTTTGTTTTTATACTAACCTTACATTTATGAGCCACCCATCTACGCACCAAGAATTGGGCTAAACACAAAGCTCTTGTCGACTTTGACGTTAGACAGGCCTACCTAACAAGGACCAACCTCGATGTCTTCTTAACTTGGAGAGTAGTTTGTATATGTGGGGAGCATCACTGGGCCTAGTTCAGTACAAACGACTCAAGCGACTTCCAAACTGCTACCAATTATTCTTATACTATAGGGTGTGCCGAGGGGCATACAGGTTACCGCGACAGCAAGTTGTGGTGGCTTCCTTTTCTTTTGCTCAAACAGTTAAGCAAGGAGATCGACAAGACATCCAGTTCCGCGTGTTCACTTCATCTCCCCCTCTTGTATTTGAAGAGGTCGTCCTCACTTCGGGAGATGAGCCCGTACCCCTAGAGCAAGCGACTCCGGCAGAAAACCGACTTGCGTAGGGCCGTTCTTCCGACCCTGGGACATTGTTGACTCAATCCTCTTGCTAGGTATGAAACAGTCCAGCTACCAATGCGGCCAATCATGTATTCGTTTTCCGAGATCTCTAAGTTCCACGATTCTAATCCCTCCCTTTGATGCAAGATACTTGACCTCTATATCATACAACCGTGAACTTTAATTGCTTCATGCCCTTGTCCCACAATACGACCGTTCGCCGTGGAAGCAGTGAACTCGGCGGATTCGTTGGCGACTTCGAGTGAGTTTCTTACCTTCATATGAGAATGGTGGTTTAGTCTATCTACAGAATGGGAATCATCGATAGGACGGGGAGCGTGTTCGTGATGACAAGTGTCCTTTATCATCTGTGCTGACCAAACGAGGTCCTCGCAAAGCAGTTCGCGAAATTTGGCAGGCCTTCTATTGAAATGCTGACATCTCATGTAGTCATATTGGAGCTGGTCACCCAACAGGCAAACCCAAACCAAAAAGCGCTCCTTGTGTGGAGCACTCCCGGAATTGACTGGCCTCACATAGTGCGATAATGACTCAAACAACCTGACGGATGCTCCGACTAGCCCTTATACCTTGTCTAGTGTCGTCTGTCAACCCCAGAAAGGACCATCGTAGCTCGATTTATCCCGTAGCGACTCTGCGCAAACGGAATGAACCACCGCCTCTCGCTCAGCTGAAAGTCCATCCATCAGGGCAGGACTACTTCGATGACATAAATCTGTCACTCCTTGTCGTTGAGCGAAAATGTCTCACTCCCAGTTCGGGTGATTTGTTCAGCCACTGATTCATACCGACCCCCAGACCATTTGGAATGGTCACAAACTAACTACCTTATAGTCAGCGTACTATGTTGTTTAACAAGAAATTAGCGTCTTCAGAGCTACCATTGCAAAACATCACGATTCAAGGGCCTCCATAACCCTTCACGAGAGCTTGCTTCTTCGACGGACGCAGATCTTTACATATCATCAATATGTGGAGGAGAACTCGAAGGACTATGGGGAGTTGGCGGAACGTAAAGGTATGAAGGGGATAGGCATCAACGGTGTCCCTATGCCTCCAAAGGGGTGTTGGCCCACTTCTAGCCAAGGGTTTTGTACATCTGCTCCGTAAAGAGCGGAAACCACAGGCCAGCGATGTTGCCCATGGATCCAATTTCATTTGGGATGGCAGTCGAGACGAAATATGTGACCTACGATCAAGGCTCTGGCCTGCAAGAGCTGACGATACATACTTATGGGCCATAACTCTTGAATACGGTATCAGCCCCATATAGCATCATATAGATACTTAGCAAGAAACGCACCAATCTGCCAGATATGAAGAGACAGAATTAAAGATGGCGTACGTAGACCAACTGAAGAGGAGGATTCTGGTAGCATGTGCACTCCAATGAGCGAACGTGAACGGTGACCATGCATAAATGAACATGGCAGGATGGCGGCAAAACAAGCCCCACAGAGCCGTGCTTCAGGTCCTCGAGCTACGCAAAACGATAACAAAGGCCCAATAGAGATCCAACAGCTGTTGCGTACTGGTACAATCGTTCTTGATAGATATTTGTTAGGAATCCGAAGCCAGTCCCTAAGTGTGCCTTTAACCACAGAA
Source organism: Laccaria amethystina LaAM-08-1 (assembly GCA_000827195.1). Taxonomy (NCBI): domain Eukaryota; kingdom Fungi; phylum Basidiomycota; class Agaricomycetes; order Agaricales; family Hydnangiaceae; genus Laccaria; species Laccaria amethystina. Next base: position 291,140 of record KN838545.1, on the reverse strand, counting down.
GAACACAGAGCAACCTGGGATTACATCATTGCTGAAAAGGTGGTGCCAACTAACCCAGTATCGAAGCCATGAAGATTGGTGAAGATCAGACCAACGGAACTGATTTCAAGGCACTTAAAATGTGGTTGTTCTGAAGCATGTTGAAGGGAACGGACTCTAGCATGCAAAAAGCGATTCCCCAAACAAGGCCGCACCACAGCTGCTTACCATGTCAGTGTTTTCCTTGGGGAGATGACCATGCCAAACGCACGCTGAAACCTATGACGACCATATCTGTCAACATAAGATCTATGAAACTAATGAGTCGAGCACGAAAATATGGCAATGAAGTGGGGTGCACAAATCGGTCGTCTGCATGAAATGTAGATCAGGGTGCGCAGACTTGTGCATTCATCTTCTACCCTCGCTCGACAACGTGGATTTCCCACGTCATCAATCTCTTCGCCATTCTACTCATGCGCACGCCTCATACCAACCATTCAATAAATGAATCCATGGAATTATACCAATTACTGGATCTGGAAAGGAATGCTGATCACAAAACACTTCAGATACTATCTTGATACTATCCATCTTGGGTTGATCCTAGGGTTGACCAAGCAACCTTGTTTGAAGCTGCAATCCAAGGACGACATTCACGGCACACGTAACTTATTATTCGATTACCAGCCTATTCCTATGTCGTCGCTTTGCTAATCAGCTACAATTTATGTCAGGACGTCCGACTCCGAGCTCAGTGAAGTTCATGTTCGCAAGTCGCTGAGCGCCGAATATTGATACCTCGTACAGCTCCATGGCTTTGTCTAATTGCCAGGCACGATCTAGTTTAAACATCTGGTCCTCCATGGATGGCCGTTTTCTTGAGACTTGGCTTCGGTCTTCATGCCTCTTCCTGCTCCCGAAAAGGAAATCGTGATATTCCTAGACCTGCTTTCCCAGTGCCTTCCTTTTTCTAACTTTGCTTCACATCCTACATTCCGCGCGACGATTTTGGTCTGTTGCCGCTGAGACGTATGTATTTCAGAATCTTGCAATGCTTTCAAGACGTAGCTCCAGTTCAACGACCTCGCTGTTACGAAAACGCCCGAGCTTTCTGCTCAAGCTAAAAGGCGACAAATCTCTGGACAAGCCAAGCTTGTTCCCATCCCCTCGAGTTCCTATAGAGATTTTAGACGCTATTATCGAGTTCTTTATTGAATCTACGGCCTCTTCTCCAGACTCGAAGTTCTGCGCTTCATATGCTTACATTGTTGCCTTGACTCTGGTGTCGATCGATTTTCGACAACTTGCTCTGCGACACTACTTTCGAAACCTTATGCTTCTCAGTCGGCGACACTGGGCTGGTCTTTTTAACTTTCTAACATCGGAGCACCAGAGAAATCAATTACGAAGATGGTCGGGAGATTTCACATGGGTTAAGTGCGTATATGCGTCCTTGTCGTTCTTTAAAACGGGTATTGAAGCGCATATATCAGGTCACTCTGCTCTTCCTCTACAATTCTCTCCTACCAACCTGAACGCCTTGGCCGATTATCTCACCTGCACACACTATCCATCGATTTCTGCCGCGAAGGCTTGGTGACGCAGTACCCACGCGTGAAACAACTGCTGAATATTTATGAAAGTTCCCCCAGTGCTTCCAGCTTAATCTCTTTGACTTTATCAAGTCTCCCTGCTATTGACGTCTTGTTGCTGCGACTTATCGCGAAAGTCTTCGGGTCACTGACTGATCTCTATCTCTCTTCGACGGAACGCTTGGAACTGACTTGCTGCAACGCCTGCTACGAGGAGAGCCTGAGCCGTACGGTTCACTCCCCCATTCCGGACGTCTACTTGACGCCGGAGAAACTTGCTGTACGTTTTCAAGTATTTAAAGTCGAAAGGAGTGGCAGTTCTGACACCGTTATTAGACTGAGTTTGCTTTAGCACTAACGCCTCTTCAGAAGCTCACTCATCTCCACATTGGAATTTTTTTGTCGCCTGAAAAACTCCTTGAATCTCATTCGGACCATTCGGAACTGGATTCCGTCGCAGGCTGGGGCTGGGACACTATTGTTGACTGTAAGATATGCAAACGATTTGCCAAGGGGGTCCGACACGACGAATTGGTTGTTAGCTCGACGATGGCGCAATATCTAAAGTCTCTGAAAAGCATTGGGTGGAGTACGTGTTTCAGCCGACCGTACGACTTAGAAAACCAGAAAACGAAGGCGGATCCGGAAGAAGAAAGAGATGACGAAGAGGTGCAGGAAGAAGATCGTAGCCGCGAAAGCAGTCAAAAGTATTATGACGACACAAATTTTGACGATTCCGATGGTGATTCGTCGGACGACGAGGACGAAAAATTTCACTTTGATCGATCTGGTTTTATGAAGACGACGATCCTAGTCTCTAGAGCCAACAAACGAATTAGAGTAACGAGGCTTCTGTAGCATGTTCGATGATTTTCAGGGCTTTGCCACTCGGAACGGAAATTATGTGCCACTTTATATGCCTTTTATTACCTCAATACATCACCTTGACGATAGAATCCGCCAAGATTGGCTGGATCCAACAGTGATAGCCTGCAAAGCTGAACAGATACCAGAAGGCCGTGTGGCGAGGCCACCAGTGGCCATATATACTGTGCCTGCCGGAACAATGAAAAGTCGGGATCACAACCGCGGTGCATGACTGGCTACTGCCGTGCCACCATCCGATGTGGCCGGGAAAGACCATATAAGATGGTGGGCTATCCAACATCGACTTCAACCAGCACCTTGTTGCTATTCCTCAACCTCGAGCTTGTGCCACTTGACGATCCTCAGATCCCAACGTTTTGTTGCATTCCCCGCATCCTATTATCTTCACCAGCACCATGGTTGCATCTAGATCTGACGAGAAAACCGCCGAATTCGCGAGGCTCTTCAACTTATTTGAACGCCTTGCTTCCAGACGTGCCACAACTGCGGACACTGGTACCATCCTCGACGACGTTCGGTCCCTTCCCGTTCCCGCGGACCTTGCTCCCGTATTCAAAAACCTTGCCACCATCGTTGGCACGCGCACGAGCACTCGAGATACTTCACCCCACCCTGGTGGTCGTCCACGACGAAATACTGTCGCAGTTTCGAACAAGGACCTCGCCAAAACAGCCAGCGACATGGACACGGACGACGAAGAATGCGACGATGAAGCATCGCTCGCCAAATTTCCTTTGGGAAAGCAGTACCCATTCACGTTCAAGCTAATGCTGCACAAGTTATACCAGCTCGATGACTGGGCTAAGAAGGTGAAGGATGTTTTAGAGAGGTCACAGCTTGATTATAAGCCTCTGGCCGAGCAAGTAGAGCCGAAGAAGAATGAAAACAATATGGACGTAGTCGTCGAGAAAGACGGTCATGTACGCTTCCAACCTGGAGTTATCACTGGCGGCGGTCGAAAGGGAAGCCTTGCTGTTCGTCCTCGCAGCCATTCGACTGCTGGAGTTGGCAGACAGCCTGAACCGAAGTCACCACGGGGAGTAGAAGGGACGAATGAAGCCAGGGCTCTGAAGAAGCGCTGTGTGGGGCGAAGGAAGTCGATGACGGTGCAACTTGCTGCGGAGTCTGGCAGACTTGGTGGATGGATCTATGACGCGGCTGTTTCGTCGGTTGAACGACAGCCAGTCGTCACCTTCGTTGCTCTACCACCAGCTCAAGAGGCCCGCTCGAGATATCAGTCCTTGGAGGGCGGAAAAAAACCGAGGCCGATGAAGCGGAGGGTTAGTGCTGGAGCACCTGGCGACGTTCTACAAAGAATGCCACTTCAGCCTCTCATCAATGCGGAAACTGCTTCAACAAGACGAAGAAGAGCTCTGACCGTCTGCGATTTGAGCCATCAGTCGCAGCAAAAGCAGACAAAACGTCCCTTCTCGCCTTGAAGGATCGTGTACAACTGCAACATTTTTCTTTCACGTATGGGACTTTGGGTTTCTGGAGGCTCGAATCTGAAACTGCTTCAACAAGACGAGGAGCTTTGACCGTCTGCGATTTGAGCTGTCAGTCGCAGCAAAGGCAGATGAAACATCCCTTCGCGCCTTGAAGGATCGTGTACAACTGCAACATTTTTCTTTCACGATTGGGACTTTGGGTTTCTGTACTGTAAGGCGCGCCCCGAATCTGTTATTTGCATCAACAACTTGTACAATATTTAGCATTATCATTTCATATCACCGTTTCTCATTCCTGGCATTAAAAGTCGTCACAGGTCTCCGGACCCTCCGAAAGCCAAGAAGCCCCCAGATACTCCCAATCGTCATATCTGGGTCGCTGTGAGTATTTCATGTCACAGAAGCCCAAATTGCTGCATCGGAAACACACCACGTCACCAGAGACGGGCGTCGTTGACGGCGACCTGTTCGTCGGAAGAAGGAGGGAAATCCGTGGTGAAATTTTAGACCAATGTGTGAACATTTGTTAAACGCGTGGTCGACCGAGTAATGCCAAATGATGGACATAAGTTGACGTCAAAGCCTCATTGTAGGTGCTGTGGAAGGCGAGTTTCTATTGTGAGAGCAACCAGGAAACGTCTTCGCAAGAGGTACAGCCCTAGTTAAATGGTCGATCTCCTACGAAAGGTAAAACGAAGGATCCCCATTTCATCAATCGAGCGCCGCCAGTGATGTGGGGTAAAATGACAAGACGTGTGGGTGTGCATTAGAGTTGGGTCTGCCTGTCTTTGTTGAGCCAACATCCGGAAATAGCGGTTATTGTTGGCGAAGGCGGAGCCTGAATGCATTTTTTGACGCTCGTGAGGCTGGATCCAAATAATCTTCATAAAATCCGGCGACAAATCCTTCCGCCTTGAACCCAAACTGGTTATACAAAAGCTTATGTGCCAGGATTCATTAAACCACCAATGGCAAACTGGGGGAGGCCAAACTTACCATTGCAGAACTGTTCACAGAAACGTGCAGTGTGATGTCCTTGCCCGGATTCAACGCTATGAGGTGATATAATACGGTCCTGCCGGCCAGGGTCAGTCAGTTCAAATGCAGCACATATAAACAAGCGTGGGGCACCAACCTTGCAATTTGGGCCTTATCCCAACCGGCCCTAACGGCAAGGTATGTAATGTATGTCTCCCGCGGAGAGCTGAGAATAGCAACACCAACAACGAGTTTTTTGTAAGTGGCGATAACCGTCGACCTTTCTGGCCAGTAATCAAGGGAGTCGGTAACTGAGATCCGATAGCACCTCTAAGCGAAAACAAAATTGACATTTATAGTAAGTAGCTCACCATCAATGCCCATCCAGAAGACGCGTTCCAAGAGGTCATGAATCTGAGATAGCTGGGAGGCTTGGAGAGACGTGTAGATAATCGGGGCAACGGTTTCGGTTGGCTGTTCCCTGTCAGCGCTGAACCACGAGAGGTTAGACCTGGTTAGACACGTTTGAGTGTGGCCGGCATTGGTTGATGCTTACTGGGCTAAGCCATAATGGTCCCGAATGTCTCTCATCAGACTCATCCATGGCGTAACTGTTTCCCAGTCGATGGCAATCGTCCCCGGCGGCTCGCCTGCCCTGGTACCTTGCAACCTCGAAATGAAAGAGTTCTCGAAAGGTGTCGTGTGAATTGAGTAAAGAGCATCCAGAACTTGGGGGCTTGCAGGAATAGCTGAACGAGCGGGATTCAGCGGCATCAAAGGTGCCTCTGGAGCGTTGATGCGCTGGGGATTGAACTTGATTCGGCGCCTTTGCTTTTTTTTGGCTGAACATTAGACAGATTACTTGTCCTTGTCAAAAATACTTACTCGGTCTAGCTTGAGCTTGCGAAGCGCTATAGTGTCGAGGAGAGAAGATGGGCATTGGAGGGGACTTCGATCCACCAAGGACGAAACTTCGGATCGTGTCAGAGGTCTGAGGGCATTTCCCTACATTCATACGGTGAGCCAGAAGACACTTCCCCTCCTCAACCGAGCCTTACTAGTTGGTCTGTCTCAATTTCCCTTTCTTGAAACGTTGCTCGAGTATGGAGGTATGCAGGGAGCAGTTGTTCAATAACTTCCTCGAATGCAGGACCGCCTTCTTCTTCGGTTTCCACAAGCTCCAGAAGAGGAACCAGCGATATGCCTCTGCCAATGCCCGCCTTCTTCTTTACTCGACCGTCGTTCCTTTTCCTTCGTTTTCGAGAGCATTGCTGCAGCTATGATGTGTGTTGTGGGTGAGCAGTGTCCAAAGCACAAAGAGTACAGTTGTAACCTCTCTTTTCTCGTCATATTCATCGTCGCCAGCGCTCAGCTCGTTATCTGAGCTCATAACTCTAGACAAAAAACAGCAGATCTGCGCAGGTCGTAATGAGCCGGAGCAAGACCAAAGGTCGGACCATTTATATTGTAAAATTCACATTTCTCTTTGTTGGCCTTTTTCAGCTTTACCCACTCCCAGTCACAATGCCCAGGAATCGACAGGCTATTTGACAGTCACCATAATGACCTGGATTTATCCTCGAGGATAGGTATACTCACACTAGGGTATAGTGATTGCGGGTTACAGCAAGTAAGCACCCTAGCAAGGTGAAAAGTCGTCAGTTGAAACGTTCATGGCCGCTGGATGTCCACATCCCCATTCACTGTGACAACAATCGGCGGTTGGTGCCTTCCGTGGCTGTCCTGGGCAACTTCTCACCTGAGGTGAGATACCTGGTGTTCTCGAGGCGGAGTCTAGTGTCCGCTGAAGGTCGTACCCGCTACAATTACGGCAGACCTATCATTCTATGGGTCCGTTTCTGGATTGAATCACGTACATCTCGTCGTTACGAAGGTTTTGTCAACAAATATAGTCGTTCAGCGGGGAGAAGACACTAACGGTATATGGAGCCCTGCAACGTTTGCAAGAACGAAGGCTGGGAGCGTTATCCTGAGTTTCTAAGCGTGGAGAGGAGGTGAGCAGCTTGCCTCGTCCTCTTTTCTATGACTTAACGATGCGGGAGCAGAGTTAATGAGAGGGCTACACTTGGCGAGATCGCTTCAGGCGTTGCCCTTGCCGATGGGTTCAAGAAGAGGATGGCCGTTTCGTTATCTTTCTTGAAAACGCCGTGGCAACTCTTCCAAACTGAACCTTCACTCCCACCATAGACGGTTGGGAACACACGTGAGCTGTTTTCAGGTCAGAAGTAACGACTAATCTCATCATTTGTTGACATATTAATCTTTGAATGGCTTTGGAGGATGGAGCCCTCCGAATGGTATTATTTTACAGTAGCGAGGTTGAAAAAAGAAGCAGGTTTTGCTCCAAAATTCTCCTTCAGCTCACTCTTGAAGCGCAGAAGTCAAACCCAACGATACCACGAAACAGTGTTGAATGATCTTTGCTATATTTCCTTGACAGAACTTTAACTTTGTTACCATTGAACTCGTTGTTTGTCCGCGCATTGAGCGAATCGACCCCTCCATCGTCCACTGCATTGACAGATTCTGCAGGTCGCCTCCGCTAGGATGTGGCTCTAGATCACGGCAGGTTGGTGGGGTCAATCATTTGACCCGTCTTCCTGCGCCCCACTCGCCCGCTACGGACCAATTTGCTCACGGCCATGCTTCTCGTAGGATTACTACATTTTCACCTCCACGGGCTATGATGAAGACTGCTATGGTTCTCTTGATGACCTTGAACCCAAACAGAACCCTTGACGGCGCGCGGTCAACATGCCATTCTTGTTGCACCATCACCCACGAGTATGTCCTTGCGAAGACTCTGTTTGCAGAACGGAAGTTAACAGGAGTTAACCAACAACTCCCGCTCCAGGTTCGAAGAAGTTTTATAAAATCAACCAGATTAAAGCCGCATTCTAGGGATCAGAACAGAAGCGAACTGGATCTCGCGCTTGTTTGCTTTTGTGTGAGCACTGTCTGTTTTAGCGCGCTCGAAGCTTTCACAACAAGGTATGGATAGAAGGGAATCTGTATATGGTCAGTCATTGGGTTGACGGCTCTGGCGTGGTGCCTGGCATCAGACTTGCATTGTGGAACGTGCAACCTGGCCCAACTATCAAGCCTGAGCCGATAATCCGCGTCACGGAACGGGACTATTGATCTAATTTAAGAATCACGATGTAGTTAGCTGTGGAAAATGAGCTAATGCATAATGAAGATTCTATTGCTGATCTGACGAACTTGAAGTACGATCCAAATATATTATATCGCAACCATAACTGCCCATATACCACCAGCTTATTACGACTGATAGGTCCTCAGCAAAAATTGTATCCTGCTACATACCAGTTAGCGCATGGCGCATGTTGAGACCCACGTTGTCGCTAGTGATTGCTAGACACTAATTCTGTCGTATAGATGAGGACGTACCGAGTGTCAACTCTTGTAGAACGTAGTGCAGCGGAGGCTTTGACAAGGGCTCATGCCGAGGATCAGCCTCAAATTCAGGCTCTCATTATTGGAGACCAAGAAACAAGCAAACACGCAAATATTCAATAATATTGAAGGAGTCCCTGAATATGAAGAACTCCAAGGCTGGACTCGCCGCTGGAGCCCTTAGAGGGAGAAAGGCTTTAACGAATTTGAAAATGCCGGCTTCAAAGCAGGCGCACACTCCACTGGTAAGGGAGGTGAAGGGTGCCCGAGAAGCTGGACATTGTGCAACAAATTCCCTTCTCTCAAATCGAGTCTCCAAGGCTCCCACTGTAACCAGCTCGAGTAAGTAAAAAATCAATTGACGTGAATGAAACTAGACCGAACTAAATGGGGAGTTGGGGCTCCACATTATTTAGTTCAAGCCAGGATGCAATACCAAACTGTCTTGAAGGGAGCGTGTCGATTTCCATCTCACCAAGATTCTCAACAGGCTGGTGAAGGTCAAGTGAAGGTGAGTTAACGTTTGTTCAACTTGTTGTCGCTTGTTGAATCCAGGGTCCTGGATACTTCTACGGTTTCACTGGACGATGTCCACATGTATCGTCTACTACCAACTTTCCATTATTTGGTCGCTCAATGGACGACCAACTTAAGTCTGTGCAAATGCCTACTCCAGCCCAAATCTCTAATCCAATATCATTGATTCTTCAACAAATATTGTGCTTGGACCAAGCTTGGACATGTTGTGTACGCGGAGGCCGTCGATCCTCTGCTTTTGAATGCTGCTCTCCTCGAAACAGCTGTTCTTCATATTACTGATTCAAGAGGTGCTCTCAACGTCGTCTCCGAAGCCACCTTACGCTACTGGGCTTTTAGGGAGCCAAATCTTACCGTTCCACAGCTTCCTTTCTAGTGCAATCGCAGCTTGCTTGCCTTTTCGCGTCCTAGTACCACGCACTACCATTCCTACCTCTCCCAGCTCGCCCGTTCGGGGGAACATCAACAAACTACCCTGTGGAAAGGACCTAAAGAAGTTCTTTCCGATTTTCTTCAAAATCATCTTCTGCGGCACTGAGGCTTGTGGGTTCTTGTTTCTTGGTGGATTCAAAACGAGACTTGCACTTCATTTTGGCGGACCTGACTTGCTGCGGCGCGCGCAGATGGGTCCGTCTGCCGAAGCAGCCAGCTCATACGGATTTTATTTTAGATCCCCAAGTGGAGAGAGATTCTATGACGATTTAGTGTCAACATCTGCCATTGACGCTTTACTCGGGAAGTCCAGCACATAGCGTCAATACAAAGAGGACATTATTCCCTGACCAGCATCCCATTTTCCTCGGTATAGAGGGGTATGGGCGCAATGATGTGAAGACCTTTTCCAGGCCATTTTGCAATCTTTCGAAAAGAAACCAGAACAGCGGAATACTCGCGAATGAGGACGTTGGTTGCGAAGGGGGTCGCGATGAGCCTGTCATTGAGATCACGGGGCGGCGTGAGCACCGACTCTGTTCAAAGTTCAAAATTTCCAACCCTGTTGATGAGCCAAGATAATGTGCCAGAAAATGATCTACCGTGTTCCACTCAAGTACAAGTCGCCTGCTCGTTGCCGAACCGCGCAAACGTTCTAGACTCGGAACTACCTGAAGTTTGTGGGAAGCCATCACTTGAAGATAGTAGGCGAGAGTCAACATTTATCATTCCAACAGATCCCTCTCTGTTCCAGAGTCGGGATGTACTTCCCTTATGACCGTCCATGGCATCTAGCCTCCGTGACCTCTGTTTGCACACAATACTGACCGTTGCCCTCAGGCATCTGGCACATCCACTTGCGTGTCTATACATATATTCTTGCAAGTTATATCGCTGTTTTGGGTCGCCAAGTCCAAACCAAGTCTCATCTATTCAACACCATTGAGATGCTTTCATCCGTAACAAAGAGCTGGCCACACCAGTTAGAATCGACGGAGGCAGTGAAGATTCTATAAATAATATATGTTGAACATTAGATTAGCTAGTCGGTGAGTGCTGGTAAGGGTACAAGTAACAGAAGTATGAGCGGTTGCAGCAGCTGGAACCACAGCAGATCCAAGGGATAGGGTGAAGAAGTACAATGCGATTGAGTAACATCCAGGTTCCAAGGAATGGTTATAGCGAGGGAAAGCATACAACATGCGGAAGGAGCGGTCGTGGATCCAACGAAGGAGCCAAAAGTAAGAAAAAGCAAATATAGTCCATGTGGCCAATAACCAAGCGTCATCGCTATAGGCGTGTAACGGCCTTAGAATCAAGAGGCATGCCTGCGTTATGAATGTTTCAGTCATAGGCGCCGATGACTCAAAGCAGTGCAACTCACCAGAGGGGTCAATGCCATTACGAGCCAGAATGCGATTATGGCGAATCAGCCTCGCTTGGTCAAAACTGAAAAAGAAAGGAATCAGAAGTGTAATGATATGAATAAGATGGCAATACTAACTTGACCCGCTCGCGGCGCATGATCTCCAAAACCTCTTGTGTACCTTGCTCATCCAGACCCGACCTGGAGTCTCCAGTGCGAATGTTGGCCTCAATATCAAAGTTATTTGATGAGATTCCAGCACTCAATTGTTCTGAAAACGTCGAGAGTGGCGTATAGTTGCTCAACCTGGGAAACAAGGACCGTACGCGTTCTGGCACGTAAGGAATGATCAAAGTGCGGTATCGATATGTCACTGCGGAAGTATGTCAGATTAAACAAGGAAATGAGCGCTGTTTAAGCTTACGCATGACCAGCAAGGAAATAAAGGCTACCAAGGAGAAGAAGAACAACATGATAGCTGGATTAATGCAGGAAGGCTCTGGGTGCTGTAGAGCGACGGGCCGACGAAGTTAGTTAGTTGTCACACGTCACGCGTGACGCTGAGTTTTCTGACAGTGCAACAGTCATTTGTGGTCAAACTACAACTTGGGCCTGAAAATGTTGCTATAAATCTGATACTTGTAAAATCTCTTGAAAACCACCACTATCATCAGCCTGTATTTTCGCAATGACCCTCTTCGGCGATCTGCAGGTAACGATCTCAACGCGCTTTGATATCTCCGAGACTCATCTTCCTCACATCTATTCGGGTACTCCAGAGCAAATTCTGCCCACCTTTGGACACATCCCTTCTAGCGGCCTTGTTGGCTGAAGTAGACTTGGATTCTGATGGCAATGCCGTCTCATCAGCGGATATGGACACTCTGCGTGCTACGCTCAGCGAACTCGCTGCTCAAGCAGACGAATCTCAGCTCTCAGAGTTCTCAGAACTCCAGCTAACATCGCCCACCGATGATTCTACCAGCACACCGGAATTTTATTATGGACGGACGGCCACCACAAGTTCGTTGGGCTCAGATTCATCAAACTCATCTCAGGCTTCATTTAGTTCTCCCATCGGATTTCTACAGGCCGCCCTGCCACATATTTCTACGGAAACCCTCAAAAATGTCCTTTCAAATGCGGAGAAGGATAACGCAGAGGTGGACATGTGGGACGTAGTGGCGAGCATCCTTTCTGCCGAATCGATCCGCGAACTCGAAGAACGAGGCTTGAACGGGTTAGATGAAGATGAAGATTTTTGTCACTTTTTACGGGACGACGAGCTTACGTGGGAGACGGTTGAGACGAAAAAGAAGAAAAATAAATCTCACGAGCATCAAAATCCGAAAAGGAGAACGGGCCGCCCAACTAAAGTTGCGCTGGTAGACATCCGCCAGCGTCAACACGTTCACCAATCATTGAAGGCGATTGGTGCACCTCCCTCAGATCCCTGGACTCGTCTCTCGTCTCTCTCCACACATTTGGCGACGCTGCTCCGTCCGCATCCCGCGTCGCTGTTTCTGTCCTACTTCCACTCTCCCAATTATCCAACTCCTTACGTTGCACTATGCTCCGCGCTAGAATCCTTGTGCCAAGACCAGCAAATTTCTAGTGAGCGCACAACGATGCTCTTCAACCTTTTAGACATTCTTCTCCCCTAATACGATAATCTCGAAGTGGAACAGCGTCTACACCTCATATCAGATGTCGAACTTGCTGTTAAAGTAACGGAAGGTAGAGAAGATGACGCCTTGGATCTCATTAATCTTTTACGCGAACTAGATTCGGACTCATCAGGTCATCTAGAAATGGGAGTATACCATTTCTCGTCTAAGGCTTCTCCCTCTGCTCCTTCTGGCACAATAAAACGGCTCCCATCAGCGCCACCGCCCATCCTACCGCCTCCCCATAGCAAAAGAAAGCTCAAGCCGCCATCTCATAAGCCCAGCCCATACCAATGGCAATTAGTACCGCAGCGCAAACCTGTTAACCGAGGTCCACACCCATTAGCACACCATATCCCAGCATATGCACGTGACGTGAATGGGGTAAAAGTCAAGAATAAACCTGAAGGTAGTTTTGGATCGGAAGATTATCGGAGAAAAGTAACGAGGAAACGGGATGAGCTATTGCGTGAAGCTGCAAGGATGTGGCAGAAGGGGAACAAGAAGACTCGAGGTGGGGAGGTGGCGTTTTATTTTGCGGAGAGGGTGAGTGGGTTTGCTGCGTATGGTGGCGAGGCTGATTTTGGGGGTTGGAGGCGAGAGAGTTTCAGGAGATGGCGAGGCAGGAGACGTTAAACGCTGCGAGAGCTATGGTTGAGTCTAGGAGGTTGCTAGCTCATTTTTTCTGTTATTTTCCGCTTTGACTGACATATTTCGTTGATAGGCTCGCCTCTCGAGATCAGGATACAGTCGATTTGCACGGAACTACGGTTTCAGAGGCTGTCGTCATTATCAAAGAGACCCTCCGTATCCAAGCTGCTTCCCAGAGTAAGTTCATCGAATTTAATCTCATCAACAAGTTTACCCATTCATTCCCCTCAGATAAGCCGCTGAAGATCATTACTGGACGTGGATCACATTCAGTAAACCAAGTGAGCGTCCTAAAACCAGCCGTTCGGAAAGCCCTAGTCGAGGACGGATGGAATGTGGCATCCTGGGATGGGGGACTTGTGGTCCGAGGAAAACACTCGGCTATCGCTGCAAGCTAGCTATCTGTGTACACGTCTGGCCTTTGTTCCCCCTTTGCGTTTCTGGCAGCGCTGGTCGTCTCCTCCTTCTGACTCCGTGACCCCTTTGACATTGCCATTTCCACCCTCCGATCGATCCTTGCTCCAGATACAACGCTCAAATTTTAGGGAACTCCCTAATTAGAATCGTTCCAAACTCGTCACACCTCCACCCAACACTTTTACTATACGTCACCCAAGTCCTTGTTCCAATCAAGACATACCCGCTGGACCACCCTTGCATCCCCAGGCGGCAATAAATCCTCATTCCGTCCTGCTCGCCTTTCTACCTCGGTCGCACTCCAGCTCCACGATCGTCCACCCACCGGATTTTTTTATCGTGGCTCCGCTCTTTCTCCCCTTCCTCCTTCTGCTACTTCCAGTGGGTCTGAGAAATCCTATCTGGTCACTACCCAGACAAAAAAAGTTATCAAAGGCCTGAAATGGTTGTTTGACTTTGGACTGTCACGACCCACTTGTTCCGTGGCCTGTTTTCAAACCCTCTATCTTCGAAACTTCTATCTATCTCGGCCTCTATCTTTATTATGTCTTGTTCTGATTTGCTGAGCCTTGCTTGAACGTACAACCCGTCCATAACCTGTTGTTGGATTTACCTGGCCTTATGTACGTCATGATCATGATCATGTTCTTCCTTACGTTGCTTTCCCTTGTGTATTATCACACAAGCACCTTGTATCGTACACTGCTATGATTATTGTAGCGCTAGAGTTTTTTGTTCTGTCTATATGTACTATTCCTTGTTTGCTGTGACAGTAACAGTTCTCAAGCTTCAGGTGCTCAAAGCTACGAAAACCAATGGTCGTTTTTCTTCTCTTCCTTGCAATGCGAGATAGCGCTTTTCAACTTTCTGCAAGCAACTTGGGCAAGATCTCTTTGGTTTTGTTATTTTTATGGGCTTCTACAAGCAAGATCAAATAAATACTCTTGTGTTCTGTGACATGTCAGTCCGAGTCGACTACTCAGTGCTAAGGTGAGATTCTTACTCTTTAAAAGTTTAACGAGCTGGGAAAGTGTTTCAGGATTCGATGTTGAATTTCAAAATGAATGTCAGTGAGGCTATGGGAAGAACGTTTGCACGAATTATGCATCCGGAGAACCCATATTTCCGGGTTACTCTCCCGCGAAATACACAAGGTGTCAATGGGTCTGGCATCTGCTAAGTATGTGACCAATCACTTAACTCGTTCCTGCGTGCTCAGTTATCGTTCCGGATGCAGATCGACGCTATGGTTTTTAACGGTCCGTTGAGGGCGATGGGTTTGTCCAATACGAAGCGTTACAGTTTACTAGCTATTTCAGTAATTTCGCGGCCCGTGGCGCCGGGAGAGTTAGGCGATACAGTTACGGTATGTACTCATTGACGATACAACGATGGCGGCAAGCCTAACCCGTTTCGAAGATAAATGAATTATGTGTTGCTATTTCGGCCGTGTCCGCCGTCCAAGCCCGACTAAAACCAGGAAGAGTGAAAACTCTCCGTTGAACGCACGTTACAGGTCACTCTTGTCGGAGGTTTACCAGTTCTGCCATCCACTGGCAACTCACGGAGGCCGAGAGGTTGATCTAGCGCGTATCTTCGCCGGATCAACGCCAGACCTGCCCGCGCTTGATTCCTCAGATCATCATGTGGCCAACCCTGAAAGTGCTTAGCAGCCGGGTTCCATTCAACCATCTTTCATTGAGCTCAGTCATGATGGCAATCTTGACCAGATTCTGGGCTCTTGATATCGATCACAGGACTCTTGGATCTCTCTCTACTTTATCTAACCCCTCATAGGGTGTCACACGAATGGACAATGAATTCTCTTGTCTCCTTCTCGCCACTTGACCCCACAATCTGTCAGAAACCTGGACGTACAAAATGAATACGTGTGTGCATTCCGGCGAGAGGATCCGAATCCCATTCAGGACGGGGTATGTTAGGACGGGGTCTTGACTGTTAACCCATTCCTCAACAATGAAGTCACCGAGAAGTCTTCAACCCCACGATGCCATCACCCATCGAAGCATCCCTGAACTGTGTGTACTCAAGATTATATACGAACTGCAAACCAAAGAATTCTGTTATAATTGATTCACCAACAGTTCATTGGCTGGATATTCCATCCGCTAAACCATTCGTAAATTGGCAGCTGAGAACTGCATATACTTGTCCTCCGAGTATGAACATCGTTCTTCCGCTGACTCAGGGTGGAAGGTGGGATGATTGGCAAGGTTCGATGTCTTCCCTGCATATGTTCAGATATGGATGTTCTGTCAAGTCGATGTCAAAGTGACTTGAAGTTGACCAATGACGACAGGACTGCATCACTGGTGGCGCGGAGCTTCGTTATGGTTTCCTTGTCTTCTTTGTTTCAAAGCTAACAAAGGAAAGCGTCCAATTGTTTCCAGTTCAGGCGACGTATCCCCATGGGGCGATGGGAACTTTGGAAGATGACCGGGCCCCGTTCTCCACACCACATCCGTTATTCCTTGAATCCTGGTCCTTTTGAATCGCGGAAACGGTATACCTCTTTTCGCAGTTTATCAATCGGGGAAGGCCCTTCGATATGTGGCTACTTTCTGCAGTCCTTCTACGTATTTCCTGTACATCAAGGCTACAGAGCGCTCCAAATTGAATCCATTAGCATCAAGGAAAAGCCCGTACTGTTCGAAGATTGAGCTCAGCGCAAATCTTCTCTCAATTCAATCTGTTTCGACTGTTTCGTCCATCGGTCCTGCATGTTGTTATATATAGATCTTCAAGTCGGCCCGGATTCGACCTTGTCCAAGCGTGAGTGCCATATCTATTATGCTAAGAGGCGTTGTTCACTAAAGAGGCAGCTGAACTCAACTTTCGTTGCTTATACACAGTGGTATAATTTGAAATCGAACATGGGTGCAATAACCTCGGCACTTGGACCAAAAAACATTGAAAGTTCTCCCCTTTAATATCGACAATGATAGTAAACTTTTCTATGAAACATCGGCCTCAAAGCTCCTCGCCTCGTCCCACGAACTTCCTACCCATGGTAAGGTACCGGAAGGCTCCGACTTGCAAGAATACGGCTTAACGGAGCGTCGCTTTGATTGACCTGAGCGCTTAGCGCGCGCGAGCTATGTGAGGGTTTTTAACCCTCGAGACTCGGAGTCTGCCAACGACCCTTCAAGTTGGCCCTGCGTTCAAATTTACCGAAACGCAGTACTTAACTTGAGTCAGCATTATCGAGTAAGCTATACTGGACACTGTCATACATAGATGCTAGAGATAGTTAACAGAGGCGAAACTTTTCATTCGCCTTGGTCAAGGGGGTACCGGGATCATAATGCCGGACCGGGGGTTGGGTGGTTGGTTCGGCCGTCAGGCCGCTAATTTTTTTTTTGACCTACCCATTTTTTGGGCAAAAAATGGCTTAGAAGCACTCTGCAAGCCACTAAGCCATGTTTCGTGCTGCAAAACAGAAGTAAGGGAGCCACGATTGACATTTGAGTATATATGTAAAGATAAGATTATGACGATGATTAGATGGCGGTCACACTGTAAAGTAAGATCCAGCTCATTGATGCAGAATACATCAAGAAGGTCAAAACAGTGTCAAGCTC
This sequence comes from Laccaria amethystina LaAM-08-1, assembly GCA_000827195.1. Classification (NCBI taxonomy): domain Eukaryota; kingdom Fungi; phylum Basidiomycota; class Agaricomycetes; order Agaricales; family Hydnangiaceae; genus Laccaria; species Laccaria amethystina. The sequence goes on along the minus strand of KN838545.1, from coordinate 274,142 downwards.
GAGCCAAGGTGGACAATGACATCTCATCGACAGCAAGGCTTGTGGGACGTCAAGGGGAGGGTGTGGAGGAAAATTAGCACGGCGATGACATCATATTTTCTAATTTCGACATGTGCCTGATTACGTTGGCCGGTTGGTTCAACAAAAGTCTACTAAAAAAAAATAGGAACCCCAGGTGCAATTTTTTAATTTTCCTACCCCCTTGGCCTTGGTGTTAAAGCGTTAAAGTTTTGAAGTTTTGAGAGCCCCATCTACCGACAACTGATTTTGCCCCACGCAGGGGACGAGTTGGTACATCACCACGACAAACCGGGTGAGGATTCTCCAGCAGGGGAACCGGTCTCGGGTTCGATTCCGAATGGTAACGAATTCCGCAGAGTTGTTATGGCCAGCCCCCTTAAGTGTAAATGTGAGGGCACTGAGGGCCCATGACGAACTCCAGCAATTTGCTGGGATGAGATAGGAGGATGCAGTGACCGCCGATTGATAATGACTAGATATAGTCACGGCTGGATGCGAACCTTTTGCCGCAGTCAATTGTATTCCGTTTCGCGGACAAGAACACTGGCACATCTTTTTTTCATTCCAATCCAATTGCAAACTGTAAAATACAAGCGGGGCATCGAAAACACAGGAATGCAGGGCCAACATGCTAACAAAAACTCGGAATAAAAGCAGCCTGTAGCAATAACGAGACAGGACTGAAAGAACAAAAGCCAGAGAACGAGAACAAGCAAAGAGCAACACGACAGCCAGAGATGTATTGATGAAACAGCATCGAGCGGTTGGGATAACAGAAGTCCACAAGGTAACAAAAGAATTTCTTAGCGTTGATAGTGATCTGACGGAGACACTCGAGAAGCTTGGAAAGTTTTTGCCAGAGAAGCAGTTGTCGATAATCCACCCGGAAAGAATAGTTAACCTGAGAGAACGAGAGATACTAATATGGCGAAGGTCGAACTTGACGCCGACAACGAACCCTAGAAAACGAAAAGAGCTCAGCAACGAAAAGGAATAGGCAAAAGCGCAGGATAGAATGAGATCCAAAATCACAGTATCTCTTACCAAAAAAGTGGGTTAATATGGCCTGTACAAGTGTACTCGTCAGCGGAGGTTCCAAAACACGATTCAAGGAAACAACCAACGCCTCGAAGAGGTTCAAAGGATCAGTGCCCACATGTCCTGTATCACCACCATCATCATCCTCCACCTGTGCCTCACGCTCATCCAGCATGTCCTCAAACTCAACAGCCCTCGTCCTCCCCCTCCCCCTCTTTCCCTTCCCCGCTCTCGCTGCGCCTAGCTTACCACCCCCAAAGGACATCTGCTTCTTCCTCGCTCCCACCTTCACCGTCTTCTTCCGGGTGACAACGGGAGAGGGAGGATCCCATGCGACGGCCCACGTCCCCATCCCACCGCTTCGGCAAGAAAGAAAGTCTATCGGGTCGGGGGAGGGCGAGTTGGGTGGAGAGAAAGAGTCGTCTGCGTATCCCATGTCCACTTCCATTTCCACATCTGGGTTTTCGGCGAGATCGGGCTCTTCTACGATTGGATTTCCGTCGTTCTCTGGAACAGACAGATTCTCTTGACGTTCTTCTTCGTTCTCATTTTCTGCAGGGTTTTCTCCAGAAACGGGCAGATCAGGACCAGCCAGAATCGACCCACTTCTCACTCTTGAACGCCTATAATCTGGAGGGGGTGGTGCGAGGATGGTCCCACTCCGTGTCCTACTGGGGGCTGCAGAAGACCCCGTTTTGCTAGAAGCTGCAGCAGACCCTACCCTACCAGAAACTACAACAGGCGCAAGAATAGTCCCGCTCCTCGTCCTATTTGGGGGAACAGAAGGCCTAGGACCAATAATAGTCCCACTCCTTGTCCTCGCTGGGGGTACGCCAGAATCAAGAATGCTCCCACTCCGTGTCCTATTGAACGAGACCGAAGAGTGTCCAACAGGTCCACGAATAGTTCCGCTTCTCGACCTGTTGAACTGTGGCAGTGCAGGCGTGGGATTAGGATTGGGATGAGGTTCGTCGTTTGAAGCATTCACGATGGTCCTATCTTGTTTATTTTGGGATGTGGTGGTGGTGGGTTCGATATCTGTAAATGTCTAATGAGGCTTTTTTCGCCAAGTGACGATGAAGAAAAGCACGTACCATCCGACTCTAAGTCCAAATCAAGGCTGTCGAACAAGAGTTCCAATTTATCTTTATCTTTGTTTTCATCTTCTTTCCATCCTCCACGGTCTGAACCAGAATCCTCCAATTCTGAGTCGGGTGACGACGCATCGTACGTCTTGCTACCTCCAGAAACAAAGGCTGGCCCTAGTTCGGATTCAAGCCCATGTTTGAGGAGGTTCTGTTTCGCCTCTCGAGCTTTGAGGTAGACCGTGGGCGGAGAAATGATGCTGTCAGTCACCCATGAGTAATTCCTCATCGTCGTCTCGGGTATAGGGAGAGAGTGAGATTTCATCGTTGTTGCATCCGGAAGTGGCTGCAATTTTTGGGGAATAGGGATAGGTATAGACGTTGACGAGCTAGTAGATAGTCTGGGGTTCGTTTTCGTGTTGGCTGTTTCTCCCACTTCGTTGATATTTATACCCATGTTCACGGCAAGTGAAGGGCAGACTTGGACTTTCATGTTTTCAGCAAGGCTGTCATTCTTCCCAGCACCTAGATCGTCAGGAAGGGAAAGCATTCTTTTAAGTTTATGAGCGGGTGTCGATACACCCCACGCATCCGTTCCAAAAAGATCGTTACAGGGTGCATCCCACGTCCATGCAATACTTTTCCTCCTCCGTTTTCCAAGGCCTACCTCCGGATCGGCGCGAGTGCCATTTGTTTCCTCTTCCTCTTCGAAATCGTCCCCAGGAGCGCTGCCGTACAAGCTCAATTGCGACGGAGGCCTATTGAAATCAACAATTCCCAGGGCGGAATAGGGTTTGAATTGTGCATCAAACGTGGATGGCTGTTGATTGGAAGCAACAGAGGGTCGGCGACGTTTGTTGTTCCAATTATCCAAAACTAAGTTGGCGTTCTCGTCTCCAGATTTCCGAGTAGGAAACGGGGAGAAGGAGAAACCAGGTTGGTGAGGGGATGTATGCGTGCTCTGGGAGTAGTATCGTCTTCTCCCTCGAGGGTATGGGATGGGGCTTGGGAGAGGAAGTGCAGAAGATTGGAGTTGCTGCTGAAGCTGGTGTTGTTTGGATACAGCGGCACCGGGGCTGGGAAGATTGGGGTTGTAATGGGTGTCTGAGAGGGTGCGTTTCTTTTTTATAGAAAGAGGCGGGGGAGGGCCCATGGTTTTGGGAATGAGGGTCGGATCAAAGTCGGACGGTGACTGAGGCCGGGATATGAACGGACTTGCTAGTGTTTGTGATCGATTGGATTTTTTAGAAGAGGAGTAGTGGAGCGTATGAAGGGTCGTTGAGGAGGATATATGCGAGGATGTAGTGTTCATAGCCTTTCTAAATCGTGATTTGCGAGTATACGTTGAGCGCCTACTCCTCGAAGCGCTTCGGGAACGTGGTTGAGATTCTGCGCTTGCGCTTCCTGGGGTGGTAGCTACCGGTTCTAGGTATTCATGTTCGTGTTCTTTAAAATTCAGGTTTTCTTTTAAGTTTCGAGAGCTGGTGCGGCTGTTCCGGGTGGCAGAGGCGAACTGAGAGTCGGGTAGAGGAAAATATGACTTTGCGAGAGGAACGGGGGAGAATTGCTGTTCCGGCACTGGCCTGGATGATTGAAGCTTAAATACTTGGGATTCGGTAAGTAGGGTTGGGTGGGGTGTTTGGAATGCCGCGTCTACGTCGGTGGGGCTCTGTGGGGGAAGATGAGCGGGTATATGCGCGGAGCTTAGATGAAAAGTGTACCTTTGGCGTTGGCAAGGCTTTCTTGAGCTTCTTGTATGGATCTGTGGTCAGTGCTGATTTGAGCGTCGAAGAACGAGCGCGCTTGCGCATAGTGCTCTGGATGGGGTGCTCGTCAACGTCGTCTGTGCTCGACGTGCTGGTCCTCGTCGCCCTGTTCCTGCGGCTGTAGGTGACAAGTGCCATAATGACGTCAGTTGTTAGTAATTGGTTGTTGTTGACGCGTTTTGCACCAAGCAAGTGCAAATTAGAGAACCACGTCCGCGACCATGGTCGTCATCCGCAAACAGCCAGTGGCACCAGCCCCGCCGATGTCAAGGACATCTTCATCGCAGCCTATACCCTCGCGAAGACCAACGACAAAGCAGACAAACGGCGTCAATGTGCATTGCTCCATTCCGCCTTTCTTTTGACTTGAATCTCACTCTCTTTGTAGCCTAAACCGAAGAAAGATAAGACAAAGCGACCGTTATCACCTTCATCACGAAATCAAGCAATAAAGGTATTGTGCATCCGGCAGTAACGCCCCAAACCCCTAACTAACCCAATCGAACCTCAGAAACCTCCACATCGCATACTCTCCTCGCTGATCGACAGAATCTTTCTCTTGCTCCTCACTTTCTTCGCCATCTACGCGGCGACAGTATGTCACACCCATTCTCCAGTAACCTCTGAGAGCACACTAATCTGCCGCTCCCTGTCAACCTACCGTACCGCCATCCTTGAACCATATGTTCTTCCCCCTATAAAAGCCATCATCACCCATCCATCAGTCCACCAAACCTACCAGTCCCGCGTTCAGCCGTATCTCCATGCCGCCCAGCCGTACCTGTCTTCCGCCGTTAAAGCCGAGGCGCGTGTACGACCATATCTCGTTCGCCTGTACACATTGTCACAAAGCGCAATTGAGAGAACGTGGAATGGTATTTTGAAACCGTATTATACTAAAGCCATCTTGCCCCGATATAGGCTCTACGTCCTCCCACACATCAAGAAATTTATTAAACCAGCCGAGACGTGGTACCGTGCCGTTGTTCACCCTTATCTCTTCCAGATACAAGGCTTATATGAGACAACGAAGGATGCCGTTCAGGAGTTGTACTTGATCTCAATCAAGCCTTATGCAGGAAAAGCATGGTCTACCACTCGCGCAGCCTTTTGCACCACATACAAGAAAGCCCGTCCACATCTAGTGACGGCGTACACGTATTCTTTGAAAACAGTCTGCACCGTATGGAAGAAATCCCGCCCTGTCCTATGTGCTACCTGGAAACAGGCTACAGTTTACTTGAAATACGGCATGCATGAATTCGGCAAAGCAAGACGAACCTACGTCGATCCACATCTAAGGAGGATTTGGGAAAAGGTATCTCCCGAGTCTACCGAGTCTCAGGTCGTCGTTTCCGTCCCTCCTACGACAGACGAAAGAACCACGAAGATAGAAGAATACCCAGACACCATCGAGGCAGAAACAGCCGAATCTCTCGTCAAACCGACGCACTCCACCCCATCTTCTTTCTCGTCGCCAGCACCCGCGTTATTATCAGCACATACAGCCACGAAGTCAGAGTCCCAGGCAGCACCTGAGGAAACACCTTTGGACGAGTTCACAATCGCACCTGTTCAGGCTACACCCATCCCAGAAGAAGAAGTTGCCATCAGCGTCGCAAAAGCTAGCGCTGGCAGTCCAGAACCCAGTGGCCCCGCTGCAGAGTTGGAGAACGAGGTTACTCGAAGTGTCCTTGCGAGTGTTGCCAAGGATGAGATAACTGCTACTACGAGCCCCACCCCTGTTGTTTTTCCTGAAGTCACAAAAACACCCCCTCCTTCTCCTATAGTTGAAGGGGCCTCCCACGTAGTCGAAGAGGAAGCCTCTCCAGCTGAAGCAGAGGAGACCCCTGTTCTTGCTCCGCCCATTCCAGAAGACGAACCTGCGACAGCCTCTCACTCCGCTGTCGTACCAGAGAAAACAAACAAACATGATGACCTCCTCTCCGCATCCTCTATAATACACGCTTCCGCACACGGAGTCGTACCCACCGTCGCTGCATTCGAGACGAAGAATGCAGAAGAAGAGATCGACGACTTCTTAAGAGAAATCGGTATTCATGATGGCAAAGAACAGCACGAACGCGCGCAGGAGCCTATATCCGCACCGCAAGATGAGCCTGAACAACCGCATCACCCCACACCCGAAGAAATCGCAGCTAAGGCAGCCCAAGTGGCCGCTAAACGCGCTGATATTGTGAGCCGACATAGGAAGTGGCAGAACGAGCTCGACGCACTGGCGTCAAGCAAGGAGACCGACCTTCGCACCGTTATAACCCTCATCCGGAACGCCGCCGTTCTGGAACTCAACTCCCTGAGCGGGGAAGCGAAGCACGGGAAAGGTATCTTAGGGGGTGTACAAACAGAGGGTGAACGCCTGGTAAAAGGTGTCGAGGCGTACTTGCGCGGTGCAGAGGGCCGGAGTGGTGGATGGAAGTTGGTTGGGGAGGAAGGGAAGGATAAAGAGAGGAAGGGGGAGAAGCAGTTGAAGGCCCAGGGAGAGATGGTCAAGTTCTCACAGGTGCTGGAGAGGGTTGAGGGACGGTTCGAGGAGGCTGTCAGGGGTGTGCAGGGGGAGGTGCATGAGTGGTATGTTAGTGTAAGAGATAAGGAGGTCAGGGAGGTGTGTTTTCCTTTCCGTTCTTCTTTTCTATGCAGAGGCTGATTTTTCGCAGGTTGTTGAAGCGGCAGCAGAAGTAAAATTGATCGCTGATAAAGCACAAGCTGATATCGGGCTGGACTATGCATGGCTCGACGATGTGACATATGACGATTGGCAGAAATATCATGACCTTATGAGGAGTACGTCCTTTCCTGCCTTGTACCGCATCCATCCAATCTAGCTGACCACCTCTCTGTCCAGCATCCGACAAATTCGAACAAACAGCACGCCAAGTACAGAACAACACCCATCCTACAACGCCCACACCCGATCCCCTCCTTCCCGTGCTGGACAAACTGCAAGAAGAGCTCGGGGACGTCGTACTTGGGTTCCAAGTCGCCCTGGGGGGCCCCAAGTCCCACGCTAGGCAGGTGTTTTCAGTATATGGTGTGGAAGATGAAAAGAAGGACGAAAGTTCGGGGTTCTTTAGCATTAAGCATGGGGAGAAGGAGGGGAGGAGGGTGGATGATATGCGGGGGGTTTTAAAGGAACAAGGCAAGGAGGAAGAGGAGGAAGTGCGGATCCTGCCTATTGAACCTTCATCACCTGTGCCTGGGAAACCAGCAGACTCGGAAGAGGTGGTGGAGGATATGGCTAACGTGCTTGTGGGGAAGAGCGCGGAGCAGATTGAGCGGGATTTGAAGGATGTTCCGTTCGTTCAGGTACATGAGGAGTTATGAGGTTGTTGTCCTTGTTTTTAAACTTGCATTCGCTCTTACTGGTCGTAATTAAATAATGCACTCCCACTAGTTACTTGAGTTCCCTACTAATAGGTAGGAGGTACTATATCGGGTTTGATAAAATCAATTTCAACTCAAGCCTGCTTAAAGCCGTTTGCAGAGATGATGCCACAAACGTGCCTGTAAATGACAAGTGGAGTGAGATTCTGGGTCAGTGATATGAAATCTTCATTGCCTTCCAAACATTAGCTGTCGACTTGTGAGACTGCAATGATCTCACTCAGGGCAGATACCTGTATTTAAGCTTGACGCTCAGCGTACTTTAATTTCAGCCAGGGCAACCTTGATAGGCAGTAGACGTTGGAGGGTCGACCAGGGTCGGATGCAGAGTTCCAATCCTCAAAAGGCTTTTATTCCCTCGAAGTAATCGACGCTATCAACGCGTCGCCAAAGTCTTCCTGTAGCAAGTCCTGAACGCCGCCCTCCTGGTCTACGGTCCACTCATATGCTTGCAACAAAAGAGTGTCCGTAAGCGGTAAGAAGTGCGATGCCAAAACACGAATTATGTTTGTCACTCTCGAAATAGCGATCCGCGTTGACGCATCGATCTCCTGCGTGTTTTTCATAGCGTTAGCCACCATTCTGATTTGAACTGATAAGTACAAATGAAAGTGACGTACATCATTTTGGTTGGAGTAAACAGCTTCAGCGTCAAAGCCTTCTTCTCCCTCCTGCTCACTTTCTTTGACATGTTTGCTAACCCATATGTACCCATTTAGCCCGAGGATAAGGTCCACACCGCATGGGAGTGTTAGAAAATGGGACTTGAGACGCCTCACCAAGATCGGCGAAACTGTCACAAGCTGCCCGTTGCGCAACTGTCGAGAGGTAAACCATCAGTAGACAATCCGTGTGCATCAATCATATCAGTCCGTACCTTGCCATATTTTAAAGATCGCGTATGGAGTGACATCGCGCCATCTGAAAAGAACGCTTGAACTTCGGCAACCAATAGATCTCCTTCTTCGAAGAACGTTCGCATCTGAAGCTCATCACTTTCCAATTTGCGGCGCTGAGAGAAAAAAAAGGATACAAAAGAAACTGTCAGAAAATCAATTAGCATGACATGAAGGTACTAGTACCTGTACGCCGCCAGGCAGATTGACCGAGGATAACATTAGTACGGCATCCTGCCTCGAGTTGGCGTCAACTTTCCATCTCCGAGGCTGTACCTAGCATGGTGCCAATTTCGATTTTCCGTGGTCATAGTTTCAGCACCAATGGTACATACCTCCGTAATGCGCCCAACGACGAGGTCTCCAACTTCTGGGTTATACCTTATCGCCAATAGCTAAAGTATGAGCCTGGAGGAAGAGGCACAAAATGCCTAAGAAACATGCCTGCTGCTGATAGCTCGTACGGTGACAAGTTTATTGACGCGTTCGATCGTTCCTGCCACAGATGCGATAACCTCTTCGTTGTCGACATACGTTCCATGACCTCTATCTCACCTCCTTATCAGACGCGTAAAAAACGAGCGTAATTGAGGAGCCACACCGCATGTAGGCTTGTGAAGATGTCAGCGATTCGCCAGGGCACGTCTGTCTTGATCCGTCGGCTCCGAGCAGGTCGTCAGTGTCCAGGTCCATCAGGTCGTCATCGTGAATCCCCGGGTGGTGGCGCGTGTAGCTGTAGTCGTTGTTGTCGAGCTTTACGGGGAACGAGGTGAAGGAGATCATGGTAAAGGTGCGCTCAGAGCCGCTCAACGGGCGCTTGGAATTCTCGGGGTTAGGGTTGGGAATTGATCAATTATTGATCCGTTGTGTTTACCCCAACCTTCATCCCCACCATCTCAAACAATTGGGAAAAAAAAATACGAACAGCGCTCACTGACCAACCTTAACATAAAGCACCGATGCCAACGGGTCGGATGCTGAGGTATGTTGCGCAGCTGAGGCCCGAATCCCGATGATCTATCTCTTCACCGCCTATGGACTAGTCTCTGTGCAACATCCACACCGTCTTGATGGGGCTGACCTGCTTGTCATTTGGTTTCCAAGCAATAAGGAAAGATATCGGACAAAAAGCTTTGCCATGCTGCTGATGGACTTCATTCCCCACAATAGAAGAGTCATTCCATTAATGACTTGGAATGTACGTTGCTCATTTCACTTATTTAATTACAGCTGATTCTGCCAAATCTATGACTCAAAGTGATACGTGAATGATCATGGTAGAAAGTGGCTGCTGATGATCACGCAATGTGTTCCATGGGCTGTACACTGTACGTATACATTTCGGATTTTTACATATTTAATCCGAAAACAGAGACGCAGATCGAACGCCGCGCGTCTCTTGGCTCTTTACAGGGCTTCAACGACTTATACGATACTGACGAAAAAAATTAACCATCACAGTCAACTCTATATTTTAAAAAATGACCGCTGAAGACAAAGCACTTTGAAGCACATGTCTACTTGGGTCCGGCGACTCTTCAAGAAAAAACTGTGAGTTGAAACGATCAAGGTTTTCTCACACACGTGGCCGTGCAATTCCGGTCAGAAATTATTTGCCAGGAACAAGCAGGGTTCCCATCTCTTCTCAGGCTATGATCACCAAATATGATCTTTGTGATGCACTCTTGCTAATTCGAGATAGCCGTGAAGATCCCTCGGGGAGTCCCCAACTCACACGACCATGATAAAGACAATAACTAAACTTTGGGCGAGGCGCTCCGTCTATTTTAACGTCTCAGACGCGTAAGGCATGCAATTGTTCAGGCTAATAAATAATTATAAGGGTCTGTGATGGTGTTGCGCGAAAGCGTTAATGAGCGGAAGGATATGCTACAGTCGAATCGAATACAAGACAATGGCTGATGATAATAATGCTGGGTTTGAAGTCTACAGGTAACATGCGTGTGAAGGACCCGACGCAACAAATCAAAATTTCTAAGATACCCTGCCATGAGTAATGCAAGGTAAAATTTAGGTTAAGTGAGAGAGAACTCACAAGTCTCTAAGATGACTTTCCGTAAGCGAGAAAGTAAGCGGACAACGCAGGAAGGTCATTGGATCCCGCATCAGAATATCCTTGCCTCCGCGAACCGTTGAATTTTAATACGATGACAGTCCCAGACCAGGATTTTGGAGCAGCGCCAGAAGTGATGTGGTAAATTGAGCGGTTGAGGGGCGCTCCCTTAGCCAGTGCCGTCGTGTTGTACCAGAGGTGAAGCGGGAATCGCAAAGGCTCGCCATTTAATCCTTGTGTAAGCACGATAGATTCCGCTTGGTTGTCGGGGAAGTGTGACTGAACCATGGGGACGGGGCACATTCCTTGGGAAGGTTTATGTGATGGTCGGCAACTGATAGAAATGATACGCGGACGTTCTGCAACATTCCAATACATTTGTCAGTCACGAGAACAACCCAATTAGCCGCAAATGCCAACCTTCTTCTGGAGAAAAGAGTATCGCAGATACTGTAATGTATTGAGGTTCGGCTGGCGGAGGCGTCGCGATCATATTGACCGTATAGCCATTTGTGGCGTGATTGTCAGGCATCGCTGGTACGCATTCCTTGCGATGTCTAGCCCAGTCCTGTGCACGTGCTGATTGAGTGGCCTTGTCACGACAATGGAGCGTAAACGTACAGTCTGGAGATGTTCAGGCGAACAATACCAGGCGCCTTGGCAGCGGCTGCACCACATTGACGTTGGTCGGCAGCAGAGCGTACAAGGGTGGTTAATGAGTGGCATATTGTGCATGGCGGGGGTGGTCGAGACGAGTGCAAAAAACTTCTGGGACAAGCGAAAAAAAAGTGGGAGTTGATAAAGTTGAAGTTTGGATTCCGAGTGTCCTTATAACGATTGAAATTCGGTCCGTATTTGTGTGTGAATCATCTGTAGCTCAATGAGTTTCAAACTCCCTATTTTTTCGCAATCCCGAGTTGGAAACACACCAATCGCGATCCAGGGTTGTTTGCTTTGCAAATAACGTTACAGGCACGCAATGACGGGGAGAAGTCATGGCCCGTGGACTTCTCCAAATTGGACAATGAGAATCGGGATCAAGGAATAGAATACGAAGTCATTTTGAGGTGGATTTTGAGACATCGCAGCAATGTTATTCACAATAAATGTAAGCTGCTGAGTAGGAATGATACATGGCGCTCGCTAGGTAAATTGTCCTCCTCAAATTTGTTGGGACAGCAAGGCGTAAATCTGAATGCGGTGAGTCCACATCAACGGAGCAACGCGACCGAATAACAGGTGACAGTTTTTATTTTTTAATAATTATAACGGTTATCTGAGGGACCCCGGAACGGCGGCCGGCCAGTGATTCGGTGGTTGGGCAATTTCGATGTGACACAGGTAACGCTTGCTCTAACCAAGATGTCTGACGATGAAATGAATATTGACGATAGTACGCTTTATCCACGTCTTTTTGCATTTGTAGCTGATAAGTGTTTAAGTGGCGACGGGAGGTGGTGCCGTTAGAAGGAGAGGTAGAGGCTTCCAAAACACAGGTGAGCTCATCGCAACCTCAACGGACAGTATCTGATCAACTGCTTTATTCCAGGAGGCAACGAGGGCACGGTGACCACAGAGCCAACTTATGACCGGGTAGAAACGACGCACGTCAAGGATTCAGACACGAGAGCGGCACGCTGTGAGTAGCGCATTGTGGAAGTATCGGGTTCTCGTTCAACCTTGCTATTTTTGCCGTTTATGTAGCTGTCGAGGGCTGGATCGTCCTTGTAACCAACGTTCACGAAGAGGCGACGGAGGAGGACGTCACGGACAAGTTTGCAGAGTTTGGGGAGATTAAAAACCTTCACCTCAACCTTGATCGAAGAACGGGTTATGTCAAGGTTCGCGCTGCTTCGTTGCGCCCCGACGCCTATACTCAAACTAATGACTCGATGCATAGGGCTATGCTCTCGTGGAGTACGAGACCATGACAGAGGCTCAAGCAGCTATCGATGGAGCTTCGGGAACGCCTTTGCTAGAACAAGTCATACAATGTGATTACGCTTTTGTTCGCCCACCACCTTCGGGTCCGAAGAAGGGTAGAGCGCGGGGACGGAGTGCCAGCCCAAGTAGGCGGAGGTGATAGATGGTTGAAGACGTTAATACCTCACTTGAAAAAAGTCATGTAGTGTAACCCTGGTGTTGCTGCTGTGCATTGTTGGTATACAACCATTCCTTCGTTTTAATTTCGGTTCAGACACGAAAAAATAGTACGAAATAATCCTTGGAACAGTAAAACTAGGAAACAAAAACTTCAACTGCGGCATCGACGAAGGTCGACGACTCGACGCACATGAGTCTTGTGCCAGCAAGTTTAATTTCGTTTATGCAATTTATTCACACGTTGCTTACTTGCCACCAGTCCACAACCACCGCGACTTCTGCCCACCTCACCTTCTTAACTTGCCCAAAATTTCCCTCTTACGAGAAATGGCAAAAGTTACAGAGGTTTCTGACAGTGAAGAATCAAAGGCCGCGGTGGCATCGACAAAACAGTCACCGTCCAACAAGGTCAAAGAAGCGTCGGTCGAGGTTGAGTCTGAGGCCGAAAATGGCGAAGACAACGAGGAAGAGCAAGAGGAGTACGAAATTGAGAAAATTATGGACGCCAAACGTGGCTACTTTCCTGGTGTAAGTTACTTTGTGCGTAGAGGCGCGTATAGGCTTACGACGCGTTTCTTCGCGCGTTAGGGTCGAATGGGCTACTTGGTGAAATGGAAGGGCTACCCAGACTCGGAAAATAGCTGGGTTGACGAGGCGGACGCAGAGTGGGGGTCTCCCTCCCTCTCCCAAATATTCTACTAATTTGAACCCATTTTAGAAATGCAGGTGATCTTGTTAAGGACTTTTGGCAAAAACGAAAGGTCGGTCGGAAGTCTGGCGACGGGAAAACGGAATCCCCAACAAAACGATCTCGGAAGTCTGTTGCCGCCGATGACCTCTCTGACGCTGCTGCCACAACTACCGCACCGAAGAAGCGGGGCCGTAAAGCCGTTAACAAGGAAGACTCCGATGAAGACATGGAGAAGGACAAGCCCGAATCCGCATCAGCTAGAGTAACAAAAAAGGCCAGGAAGAACACCACTGAAAAATCAGCCGACAAGCCGAAGCGAAAAGCACAATCGACGGCGAGTACACGGACAGCCTCGCCAATCCCCGTTGAGGGTGATGAAGTTGCGATGAGCATGGCTAAATACATGAATCAAGACAGCTGGGAAGACCTAGTTACGACTGTTGATACTGTCGAGCGCGTTGGGGAAGAACTGTTTATATATTTTTCCTTGTAAGTTTGATCTGCTGTCTGATGCTTTTCACTGACCTCAAATTCTTGTTGCCGCAGGAGCACTGGTGAGCGAGTTAAAGAAAATTCAACACTCTGCAAAACCCGCTTTCCCCAGAAGGTATGCCTTCGATTTTCTGTGTACCCCTGTAACATTTCTCACTTTCACATCTAGCTCCTTAACTTTTATGAGGGCAATCTCCGCTGGCGAACGGCCGAAGATGCTTGAGAATCTACTTCGTACAATCCAATTATTATTTTGCCATTTCGCTACATTTGAGTTCTTTCCATCTAACCTGAGTATGTCCTTTGTAACCTGGGGCAACTCCGGTGCGATTTTTGATACGTTGTTGATGCTTTCTGCTACATAGCCATGGTTTGTGTAGTGACTCCATATGATGGATCCCATTTTTTAGACGTGATCTGACGGTCAATCACCTCCGAATGTCTGAGCAAGTCGAGTTTCTTGATGGCAGAGTAAGCGCCCCGAAAACTCAGGTACAGCCGTAAAGGGGCAGAGTCGGGACCCGCCTAAGGTCTTCAATAGAGTAGGGTATGCTTGAGCCAGCTACCACGTGTCAGAACCTGGAGACGACGATCGATCGCAAAAACAATATGAAAAACGGAGCGAAATGGCATCAGGCCTGGGCAGTTATTCTGGGGTTTGGTCAGTTTTGAGTTTTCTCATCAAGAACTGCCTTGCTATGATATTCCTGCTCCTTATGAGCATCTGCGGGGGGAATGGAACGCAATCCGGCAGTACGTACCTTTGCTTGCAACTCAAAACAGATGCATGAAGTTTGAGTCTACTAATTATCTCACAACGGACAGGATGTTCCATTAGCTACTAGCAACAAAGTCCAAGTTACATCATTGGGTCCAGGTGTCCCAAAATGACTGCCAGGGAAGGCGACGCCGCGGACTCTCGCACGCGTGGACAACGTGGACATATCTGAATAAAAAGCAGGGGGGACGGGTGGTTTGCTCACGTGGAAACGTGTTACATTCCTCGACGAGTCTGAGATCGGAAGATATTTTGGCAGGGCCGATGCACCCCTGTCAGTCACGTCGACGTCACTTTCTTGATTTCCTTCCAGCGGATTGAGATCGGCATGTGAGAGATATATGTATATCACGCCGCTTCGGAGGCGCGGCCAACTTGACGAGCCTATAGTGGAGTTACCTATAGAGGGAGCTCTTCTACGAAGCCGTATGTCCACTCACATAGGCTACGCCTCTGCGATGATATCGGATCGCCTGAAGTTCTTCTGGGGAAGAGGGGAGATGAAACATTGACCAGTACGTTTCCAAGCAATTCGAATCGTTTTTGAGGCACCCAAATCCCTTGATTGTGTTGCGAGTCCAGATTGAGTGGTGATGACGGGTATCAGTAGCGCTAGAGAACTAGGTTAGATAAGAGATAGGAGAGAGATGCTTTGAATACATTTTCAGATATGTCGATGGGTGGCTGAGAGTACCCGTACGGTCAGACCGAGGGATTGGCCCAAGGACCTAGCAAATAAGGTCAACAGAAAAAGTCCGCTTGCACGTTGGTGAACACTTACTTAGGTCGCTTCCTCAACCCACGAATGTTGGGATTTAGCGTGTTTGGAAGTTGCGTCGCAAAAGAGAGAGAAAGACGCGATCTCCAGTTGCATAGTTTCAATATATCGGAACGACGGTACGCAACACGATACTTGCCCTGTGTTTCTGAGGTTGGAAAAATAAGCCTGTTACAGCTTGTCCCACGATTTGAGGGGTGGCATGAATACATAAAAACAAGCCAGCGCCATTCGACAAGGCTTGAGAAAGAAACATGACTGGGTTGAGTCAGTCGAGGCGTGGGAGAGACTAGGGCCCCCGTGGGTGTACTTGAAGAATTGGTAGCATGTAAAAAGCCTCCAAATCGAATAATTTCGGCCCGAGAATGAGAGTTTTCGCAGTCGGTGGTCTCCTTCACCAGTTAACTTTGTATCGTTCAAAGCGGGTTGAGTGACCAGGCCGTTGATGAACTCCAACTTCTGAGAAATTCAGATATTACAGGGGAAGGTCGCAAAGGTACTCGTTCACCTGTGCTTAGGATAGACAGAAGGGTATTAATCTTTGTTCAATTATTCTCCATCACTTTCTTCTTCTTCCTCGTCTTCGTCTTCTTCTTCGTCCTCGTCGTGATTATTCTCATCGTTATCCTCGTCTTCCTCCTCATCTTCCCCATTAGTTTGGTCCTGGGGCATAGGGGGATGTTGATGCTGTTGTTGGGGTTGTGGATTATGAGTTGAGGCACCGCTAGCCATTTTCCTCGCTTGCATAGCCCTTTTGGTTTCTTCTTTTTCTTCATCGACTGGCAGAAGTTCATCCAACGCTAGATCCCTCCAGCGTAACGCACCATTTATTCCACCTCCCGCATAGCCCATATCTTCAAAGAGCGCACGGGAGGATGGATCGTACGGCGGGCGTGGTCTTGCAGATGGATGTTTTATATTGGTCGGGTTACCGTAAGGGTATGAGGGGTGTACTTGGGAGGGTAAAACTATTCATGCAACCACATCAGAATGGGCTGGGAATTGCAAGCCATCCTGACATACTGTCAGAATCGTCTGGGTTCGGTGGCACCATATGGGGAGGGATATCTAACTCTGGGAGCAGTCAATTTAAGGGATTTAACAGACCAACTGATAAACCAACCATCATCCGACAATTCCCCTTTCATGTAATCTGTCGTCTCAATAGTGTCCAGAACTTGAAGATCATGATGTGTCATATGCAAATGACAAAACGTTAGGTCCTGAATGAAAATGGGTGAGTGGTATCATTATATCTCAATAGCCTGCTAACTGTCATGTTCTTGGAGAGGCAAGGCGTTGGTTGTGGTTTAAATGGCAAAGTGAGGCGGGATAAACAAGATGCAACACCGGCTCAAACGTTGAATCAAGCTCAATCAACGTCAAGTCAATGTCTGCACTCCATAGTTCATGGCCAGCTTTCCGCGGAGCTTCAAACAGGTCCACGACAGCCTTTCACTATCTAAAAAGCTTGTAAAGGGCTCTTCGACCGTTGAGTCTTCTCATCAATCCTCGCCGTTCAGAAAATTATCTGCTAGGCCATTCATCATCCCAAATCAATTTTGTGATACCGACCAGCAAGTTGAGGTACTTACATTCACTACTCCCGACCTTTCCCAGAAAATGTACCTAGTATGGCAGTTTGCCTACCGAGTGGCGTTTTTTCTAGAAGTCCCCGGTTATCCCCAACGGCGCTGGCACTCGAGTTGAGCCACAGCCGCTACACCTTGCTGGTTTCTTCTGAAACCATATTCTTATCTCATAGGTCCTGATGGTCTTTCATGCTGACCACGCGACATTAGGATTGGCTCACACAAACATAAAAATACCTGGACATGCCTCGTTCTCTTCTGCAGGATCATGTTTGCAATGGACAGGCGATGGTCAAATACTGGTTGTCACCAAAGATGCTATTCACATCCTTGTAAAATTTCGGTTTGGCCAGGTTTGAATGTCGATTACTGAAGAGTGCAGACTCCAGAGAATCCACATGACACCAGTCATTCTTATCTCAAATTGCCTGATAAATCGATTGCTTGGGCCCAGACGATCATCGAATTCGACCAAACTAACGTCCGAAACTGGCCCGACCGCTCTCAAGGTCCGTGTCACCCTTTGTCATAAAATATATATTGGATGTTAAAGCAACCGATTTAGAATGGGGAGCGGCGGCTCTCGGATCTCTGGACACGGGCCTACGAGCGGTCGCGTGTTCGCCGAGCAAAATAATGGCAGGTAGTGGAGGGTGAGTCCCGACGGATTGGTGTCTACTTTTGATGCTTTTGTGACAGGTTTTATTTGTCAAAAGATGTGTGGTAGCCGTTCTCAGCTCTAACTTCGATCTATCTCTCTGGGCTTCTTCGAAGAACAGATATAAAGGGCGATGGAACAAGGTAGACAAAACTCAACCAAATCTATTGTGTTGGACACCTGATTTTTTTCTCCAAGATTCAAGATGTAACATCTTGGTTGGAGCTCCAGCTTGCTGCACGTTCCCGATCCGAAGAAACGATACAGGCACAAGTGACATGTAAGTTTTTATGGATCTGTAGATACCATCGCCTATGACGCGTTTCCAAGGCATTGATTGGTCGACTCATCCGGATTTTAATGTCGCACCTGCTCCTTCTTTGGATGGTTCTTTCCTCGTCGCCGGGACCCGTGGGGGACTTCTAATTTTTTTGAGGCATAGCCTTTTCTTTCATAACGGTGATCGACTAACACTTGCCCAGGCTTGTTGGAGAGAAAGATATAAGCTGGTTGGGCTCTGTGCAAATTTCCCAGTCATCTTTGACGCACGTTGCTTTCTCTTCCTGGAAATTAGCTGAAGAAAGGAAATGTGAGGATTTCGATCTACCCATTGGTGGAATCGTGGTTCTGACACTTGAGATTGCCGTCAAGGCGAAATCCAACTAGCCTACGGCACCTCCATTGGCGAGGTTGGTATTGTGACCATAACACAAGCGCTCGAAGCAATTTCAACTGTTTCTATTTTCGGCCCGACATATAACCTTACGGCGAGCTTTGGAAACCAGACTGAAGCAGTTACTGGTGCAGATAAGCGGGGACTCACAACCTTAGCCTGGATTTGTGCCGATAAAAACGTAAATTATTTCAACCTTTAAATACTTCTATGATTTTATGATCTAATTTAGGTTATTCTCGTCTACGGAAAGCCCGGGCTTGTCCATTTGTGGTCTTCTAAATCTTCTCCGGGATGGTCTGGTCACCGTTTATTTAGTTTGCAAACACAAAACACGTCGTCGGGGAGCTCATGTTTCCACCCAATTTCTGGGCTGCACTATGCGAATCAAGAGGACAGCCTCTTGATCGCACTTCACGACGGATCTATCCACGTCATTCAGACGGTTTCTAGCGACCCTTGCTGGCCAGCTCTTGCTAGTGACTTTCACAGTTCAAAGCTTTCAGCACTCTGTCGTTCTGTATTTGAGCGAACCGAGCTCGAAAAACCCACTGTGGCCGACAGAAATTCCATTTTTGGGTTCACATCATTCGATGAACATGGGGATTTTACTTGGGTTCAAGAGTAAGTGAAAACCTTTTACACTTGGAGAATCCGTTGGCTAATTTGACTGTAAAAGATCTTGCCAACCTGGTGATCTCAGTTACAAATACAGCACTAGGCGTCAAACGAGCCTGGTGGCAGCTAGTTTTTGGAAATGTCCCGAAATTCATGCTCTAGCGGATGAACTCCGTCAGGTCTTGACCACATCGAGAGCGGGTACGTTTACGGTCTCCAAAACGTTTTTATCTGGAAACTAAAAGAATTACAACTCAGCAACAGGATATAGCCCTGTTCATCTGCTTCGCCCCTTCTTTGCACGCCTTCGCCATTGCCCTGAACTGCAGTCAAGAGTTCCGGCCTTATTGGACTCCACTCCTGAATCCCTTCAGGACCTGTCAGAGGCTTTGCTGACGGCCAATGCCACATGCCATGATCAATTAGACTTTCCTTCTCTCGAGCGAAACTTTCGCGAAAGCTTGACGAATCAATTATTTGGCCATGATATCCTCTTGCGGCTTCGGATAAAACTATACACTGCAGAATTTCTAGGGGTACGCGCAATGGTCACCTTTGGTTAGAAACAAGCATAACAGATTTTGGTATTGTTTGCAGAAAGTAACAGCAAATCCTCAGATACGCGGTGAATGTGACCACGCAGTGTCAAAACTACTTTTTGACATTTCCAAGATAACACTACAAATACTGGTCCGGCATCTCAATCGGGTCTTTGTGGTGTTGAAGGGTAGGTTGTGAAGGCCTACAATAAACCCAACTGAATCATTTGCTCATCTCATTTTAGCTGAGGATCTTGCGTTCGCATCCCGCGTTGCTGAACAGGCTTCTCTTCCTGGTCGTTTTCCAGAACTTATTGAGGAAGTCAAGCAATTATCAGACGCGATAAATAACTTCAAGTGTTCGTTGGACCAGGAACATATTGATAAGGTTCAAGAGTTGTGCCCTGCTTGCTGCTCCGAGGTGGTAATGGGTAACACAACAACCAATGGAGCATGTGCGAATGGTCATCAGTGGGGTAAGCTCATGCAGTTCTGGTTCTTGTTAACAAAAACTGTAGCTCATCTAAGCCGACCTGATTTGCCAGGTCGTTGCTCCATTACTTCGTTCCTATTATCTACTCCTCATCTGAGAACATGCATAGGCTGTTCTCGCAAGGCCCTATTGCCTACTGCAAGTTCACCAGCCAACGACATCCAACCTGAACAAGCCCGCAGCTGGGTTGTCCAAGCATTCTTGGAAGCATCGATTTGGTGCCTATTTTGTGGCAACAACTTTGCGTGCGTTTATTAGTGTCTTATTCTTTCGAATCTTACATCTTGTCGTCAATCTTTATTCTTGTCTTTATTGTTAATTAAACATCCATCGAGAACTTGGTCTCATTAAACAGACGTTATACTCATATTGTACATTTTCCCAGCCATCGCATGCATCCAAATTATCGAAGTGATTCACGTTGTACGAACTGTAGCACCCATTTCCTCTTGTAACTTCCGCGAACTCGTAGTCTCTCTTCGGAGTCTATACCAAAGTTTGCAATTTCACAAAGTCTGGAGTACCGAGTCCGGTGACCTGTTATAAAATAAGCTAATGATCTACCCAAGCCAAGGAAAGGGCTTACAGGATCCCAGCCCTTGCCAGCAGCAAAACCTATTTTATATGTATCAAAATGACAGTCGCGAGGATGTGATTAAAGTCAACGAACCGGCAGTTCCACAACCTGGGTTCGAGCCGGAAGTGATATCATTGAACCCCTTTGCGGCGGTCGAGTAGATGAGGGGGTTGATGAACCCCAAGGAAGTTTTGCCCTGGGACAGACGGAAGTCGTTGAGAAGGGAGAAAACCCCCGCGACCG
Source organism: Laccaria amethystina LaAM-08-1 (assembly GCA_000827195.1). Taxonomy (NCBI): domain Eukaryota; kingdom Fungi; phylum Basidiomycota; class Agaricomycetes; order Agaricales; family Hydnangiaceae; genus Laccaria; species Laccaria amethystina. Next base: position 253,625 of record KN838545.1, on the reverse strand, counting down.
TCTGATAACGCCCATGGTTAGTCCATTTGATAAGATTGTGCGCCATAGAAATACACACGGGGGAGCTGGCGCTGGTCCCTCCAACGGAAACGGTTCGACCACTAACGACCACCTGGAACCCACTTCCTTGGGCTGCAAGGTCTGGGTACGCGCGTCCGGTTTGGCTGAGGGAACGACGCGTTTGTAAGTGACTAAAAATGTGCACTTCCCACTAGTCTAAACTCACTTGAACATTCCAATAAACTTGGTACCGAGCCCTGTCAAGAAAGCTGACACAGCTGCGGTTTGGTAGCTCGGCTGAGCAAAGTACTGGGAGAAACCACCACCGGAAAAGCTGACAGCAACCTCGGGGTTAACCTTGGTAGTGCCACCTACAGCGGTCACAAATGGACATCTGAGAAGAACAATCGAGTTGATATTTGGGGCCAATACAAAAAAGAAACCTACGAAGCAGGGAAAGCGGGCTGGAAAAGAACTCGGTTCTTCCCATCGTTTGTCTTACAGTCACCACCGCCAACACTTCAACGGTTCGTAAGATTCGTTAGGAAGTTGGAGAAACCTCGCTCACCCAAAATCACCACTGGAGAAGAAAACTGTAGTCCCAAGGGAGCCGAGTTGAGCAAACATTTTGCAGACTTTGGCGGCGTAATCCTTTGGAACCTGATTGAGTGTCATTGTAAGTGGAACCAATCTCCAGCCAAAACTCGAGACGACGCACCGTTTGCTCGTCGTCACCATAGGATGTCGTGATGACTTGTGGAATGGCATTCTGTGCCAGAATGAAGTTGAGCCAGTCGAGATAAGGCTCATTTGTGTTCGTTGGGGTCACCGAATCGGGGATGAAAGGAGGAGATCCACCAGTGCTGGCAAGAAGGAAATATTGTATCAGGCCCTTGTTTATTTAATGAAATCGCTCCAGCATGTACCCACCTATAGTAAATGTTCGGCGTCGGGAAAGATATTCCTGTAGTATACTGAATATCGAGATTGGCCTAGAATGTCGGTTATGAAACAGTAAAAAAGATATTTATCAGTGACTCTACCTCGACACCAGGCGAGTTTTGGTTGTTTCCTCCACCGTTAACTTGCACAATAGAGAAGCTCGAGCCTTTAGCGTCAGGTCGGAATTTAGAGAAGAAGATCTATTCCAAATTAATGAGAACAACAGACATCTCCTTATAACCAAAAACCTACCTGAAGATCCGAAGTGGACGCAAACTCTCCAAGGTAACCCGCAACGCCAAGTTTGTTGACGTTGGTAGCAGCAGGTACGTAAGTGGAAGTATTGTACAAGTCTCTTAGGCAAGTCGGGGTTATCGTAGACGAGCAACTAGAAGGAACGGCAACATTCACAGCGTTTGATACAGGTTTAATGTCAGGTTGCAAGAAGCTGGTCGCCTGCATGCTGTGGATAGTTCCAAAGTATGTCGTGGGTGCGATGACATCGATGTGAGAATGAAGTTCATGGGGCAAGGAATAACCCATGGTTCGGACGACGCGCTGACCTGACGCAGGGTGATGGTAGACGTTGTACTTGGTTCCAAGCATACGTTCTGCTTGAGCTACTGAGACGCGGACTGTGACCCAATCGCCACCTCCACTGGCGTGCGCAATCTTAGATTTTTCGATGTCGTGGTGCTCGAGCCAGGAATTTACAGCCTCCGTAGAATTCGGGTGAGGTCTTGTGAAGGCTTCCATTTCTTCCTTTGTCAGGTGCTGGGCATACCTAGAAATCGTCAGTCATTTTCGCCAACAACAGAAAGGAGAAGTTACCTTCCATGACCAGGGTCACTGATTTCCATCAAGTTTGCAATGAGATCCTCCATGCCAGCTTGCTTGATGCCAATGCGTAAGTCGAAGACGTAATTTGCGGGTGCAGGTGAGTCAAAACCCCATCCTTTAGGAATGTCAGCCCAGGAATGTTTCTCAACAAGATCATCCCAGCGTCTGATAAGGGGCTTGGAGAGACAGAGGTGCACGAAACTGAGGACGACGGCTGACGACCACAACATTCTGAGGGGTGGGTAGGAGTCCGGACGAAAAGACACGTTTCGAAAGGGGCTGACCTTACCGGTTATTTTAACGACTATTTCTGGGTTGCTGATCAGAGTGGTGTAGCTTAGTATACATGCTCGTTCCGGATTGATGCATGAGACGCGATTCATACGCATGGGAGGCGATTCATATGCATGTGAAGACGAGGCGCAAGGACGCTAGCTTTTCCAAATCCTAGTATGGAATGGGTCAGAGTTACATCGCTGGGCTGATCAGATAAATAGTGGAACTCACGTACATGTGGTAAACTCTCCTTCGATGACCTCCATCGCAACTCGCGAATCATGGTGGCATGCTGATTGTGAGTCCGTGCACTGGAATCAGAACGCGCCGACGCGTTCCAGACTCTGTCCAGCTCTACATCCCCTCCAGAAATAGACCATAACCATGTGTGTCCACAATGTTGTCGAGGAAGACATGTGCAAGATAATTGTTTCCATGTCAATTCCAAATTTCGAGAAGGTATTTTCGTGTGATACCTTGCTTCGACCGGCTTTTTGAACCCATGAATGAAGGATTTCGTGACGGTGACCCACTAGCTCCCACTGTCATGTCAATTGCGCGTTGACACAGTTTGTAAGCTTGTGTAAGTGCAAACCGGCCCTTCATGCCAAGGTTCAAGCGCTCAGCGCTCAAGTCCAAGAAGGGTGACATCATGCCACGATCAATTCTACCGACATCGATTTGGACAGCCATTTACAGGCTGCGGTGAATCAAAAGGCTACCAAACCAAGGATGATGAACCATGTTCTAGTTTTCGACGCCAACTCGACCATCGGAGTTGCACCAGAACATCATGGCACTTCGACACCATCCTCCACATAAATCGGCGTTTGACGATGGGTTGTGACCGGAAAGGTGCATAGGTCGAAGTTCTGCTACGGCACATCTTGCGAAGTAGCCTCTTGAGATGGGATGCGGAATCTCGCACTCGGAATCATTAAATAATGGAACTGGTCATCTTGGCGGTGTTCCTCGCCCGATACTGTGACATTATCATAAAGAAGCTGGCAGGCCTCTCACCTTCGGAAGCTCACGTTCAGGTTTGCGACCTTTTCTTCCAGTAATGACTTGAAGTCTTGGTTCAATTTTTGTGGGTAAATTTACTTCGAACATGCACGTTCTGTGTCATTTTTCCAAGGCTTTGAATCCTTTTACTGATCTATTCATTGCGCAGGTTGCAAATAAATGTATAAAGCACCCCAAGACTCGACTTTTGCTTCTGAGCTTCATGTTAAACTTTACCATGATCGTAAGGAGGTCTGCTTGAGGTCCGCATTCTGAGCTCCCACAGCATTGGCAATGGCTTTGCTATTGTCTCGGAGACTCAGAGGAGAATATCATTGGTCCATTGGACAACAGACATGACTGAAAGTCCGAAATGATCCAGAGAAATCGCCAAGGATGACAGGTTTCTTGGGCAAACCACGTGGATTCTCATCATTCTGGCACCTAACCCCACGATGATTTCTGTTGGGCTTCGCTTTGGTCCACCTTCCACATCTGTTTATCTCGACTTTCGTCTGTTCTCTGATCAGGTTGAAAACTACCAACTCGATAGTGCCATTCGTTGCGACCATCTCCCCAGCCCTCGCAAATCCGTCATCTACAGCTTGACTTTCAATAGTCTCCTGATCAACGCTTGAAATGCTCTGTGCAGGGAATTTGAAGGATGAAACCTCGACTTTTTCTTGGCGACCCCTCCCCGGCTCAACCCCCGCTTCTTTTGCCCGAATTCGACCTTGTGCGGAAAACGAAATTGTCTTTGATATACCTTGGCGGTGGACGGGCCTTGGATATACAGTCATTAGGGCACCCCATCACCAACATGTGTCGGGTTTGGATCGGCGGAACGCCCCCGCAGACCATCCAAAGTCATTTGCACATATAAAAGTACAACTAATTATCAAGTAGACTCCAGGCTCCTTCCTTTGCCTCAGCAGTCGCCCTTCATGATTTTGAACGACCTCTTCCTCAGTCTTGGGCTCTTGACCCTCGCCACTCCCTCCTTCGCCCTCCCCCACAACACCGGTCCGAAGGACCATGGCGAGGGCGGTTTTATCAAGTTCCAGAACTTCATCGCAGGCGTGACCGATGCCACTTACGACAAATGGGCTCACACTGCCGTCCAAAACTCCACGGCTTTCCAAGAGATGAGGTCGCACATCCTCACCATGTACGATGGTATCGGGGAGGTCACCCACTCCTTTATTTATGACAACGAATATGGCGACTGCGTTGATGTCAACAAACAACCCAGTCTCCGCTTACAGGGTATCGACCACATCGCCCCTACTCCTCTCGACTCCACGTGCTCTGAGAAGGGAAAGGGAGGTCAAGGACCCCAGGTTCAGTCCGTCGATTCTCCCTTGAAGCTTGATCTCAAAGATAGCTTCGGAAACGTCGTTTTCTGTCGGAATCTCACTATCCCCTTTGCGCGTTTGACCCTTGAGAAGTTGACTAGTTTTAGGACGTTAGGCCATTTCTTCAGCAAGGGGAATGACACTGAGCCCGCCATCGGCGATTTCGAGGAAGACGAAGATGGTGGTCACTCCTCCCGCCGCGAGCTCACCAAGCGCGGAGACGAGCCCCACCTTTACGCCGTAGCCGGCCAATACACCAAGAACTTTGGTGGGAATTCCTGGCTTAATCTTTGGAATCCAGTCGGCGATTTCTCGCTTTCACAGCAATGGTATGTGGGTGGGTCCGGGGATGATCTACAGACGGTCGAGGGAGGCTGGGTGGTCTATCCCAACAAGTTCAAGACGAAGAATGCCGTCCTCTTCATTTTCTATACAGCCGACAACTACAAGAAGAAGAAGTGCTGGAATCTGGATTGCGCAGCATTCGTCCAGACGAGCAAGAACTGGTTTTTGGGTCGCGGATTCACACATTATAGTGCCAGCGGTGGAGGGCAGTGGGGATTCGAGATGCAATGGAAGCTTGTGGGCGGAAACTGGTGGTTGTATCTCAAGGGCCCTGGAGCTTACGAAGCCGTGGGCTACTATCCAACCAAGCTGTACGGCACAGGCCAGTTGTCCAAATACGCTGAGAAGCTTGAGTATGGTGGAGAGGTGACCCGAGACGCGGGACATGCTTGGCCGCAGATGGGCAGTTCCGCGCTTCCGTCAACCGGGTTTGGTCACGCTGCCTACCAGCACACCATTTATTACACTTTGCGCGACGAACCTGGTGGTGTTGGTGCGTGGGCCACCCTCTCGCCAACTGTCATTGGCTCTACTTCCTGCTGGAACATCAACGTCACACAAGCGGCTGTGGGTGGTTCATGGGGCACTCACTTCTACTGGGGTGGGCCAGGCGGTAAGACGTGCAATTGAATGATATCCTTAACACGAGGAAGTGCATTACTATTGACTCTCGCATGAATTGTTGGACTACTTTGGGACTTTATATGGACATTTTTACGAACACACTACGTGACATTTACGATTACTTCCGCACAACATTGTTTCGCGGCAATTCGATCATTAGGAGACGATTGAAATGAATTGCCTTTTGTAGACATCCCGCACTTGATGAACATCCGCCTCCGAGTTTTGTTTGTGATTCGTACTGCATATGCATTGGGACATGCCCGTAAAAAATACTGGCACAATGCTCAACGGGTACTTACAAGACGGTTGAACAGCTCGCCCTCAGGATCCAAACTGAGTTTGCACTCAGCACCCACATAGGCATTCAACACCTGACTCACACCGTCATTCCACTGCTCAAACAAAAGATCTCACCAACTCAAACAGCATATGTCTCGGGTGTAGAGGTATGTAAAGCAGGAGCCAAGAGGTATGTCGAATCCGAACCACCCCGCTAATTATGTTATTCAGCAGTCCAATCTCGTTGCTTGAGATTTTCGTCTTTGCTTTCCCAGCAATTTCTCAAGCTGCATCTGCCGCTTCCCAGGTCTCTTTTGACCAGTTCTTGGCCACGGTCACGGCAGCAGACTTTCAGCGATGGCAGCACACAGCCGTGAACAGTGAAAGCTCATTTAGCCAAATGAAGGCACACATTCTCGACATGTACAGCGGTGTCGGCAGTGTCAGTCACTCTTTTGTGCTCGACGACCGCTATTTCGACTGCATCGACAAAGAAAAGCAGCCGTCCCTTGGGGGTCGTCCCCTCGCGTCTCCGCCCTCGGCCGAATCGGATGAACCCCCCAGTCAACCAGGAGGGCCTACGGAACCAAAAACTTCCACCACCTCTCCTCTTACACAGAATCTTAAGGATTCGTTTGGGAATTTTATTTCCTGCCCTGACGGAACCATTCCATTTGCCCGCCTGACGCTTGAGAAAATAACAGCCTACCCCACGCTCGCAGGTTTTTTTGCCAAGTCCACCAACGGAGCTGGACATGCGTCCAGTTCTCGCGGACTGGAGGAACTTCAGGACCGTGGCCCCTCAGCTGAACCCCATCTCTACGCATTTAGCTACCAACAAGTCACAAACTACGGTGGTCACTCGTTCTTGAATCTTTGGGATCCTGTTGGTGATTTCAGCCTCTCTCAGCAATGGTATGTAGGTGGGTCCGGAAGTAATATTCAGACGGTCGAGGGGGGATGGATCGTCTACCCGCAGCATTTCAGCAAACGGCCGGTACTGTTCATCTTCTGGACCCCCGATGACTACAGTACGGGCTGTTACAATCTGGAGTGCAAAGGGTTTGTGCAGATAAACAATAACTGGACTCTCGGGGCGCCTTTCACCCAGTTCAGCGTCGCGGGTGGAACGCAGCGCGGCTTTGACTTGCAGTGGAAACTCTTCCAAAACAATTGGTGGTTGTACCTCAGGAATACAAACGCATCATACGATACGATCGGTTACTATCCCACATCGCTCTACAATGGAGGGCAGCTGACCAAGAACGCGGAGGTCATCGAGTATGGTGGCGAGGTGACGAGGTTCACTACTACGGATGTCTGGCCGCAGATGGGAAGTGGAATGTTCCCAAGCAAAGGATACTCACAGGCCGCTTACCAGAACACAATATATTACAACCCGAACAATCAGAGCGGCGGTGTTGGCGTTTGGGCAAGCTTGTTCAAGGACGTTATAGGCAGCAATGCATGCTGGGACATCAACATCACGGAGTCGGCTCAGGGAGGAGGTTGGGGAACCTACTTCTTCTTTGGTGGACCGGGTGGTAAAACGTGTTGATTTCTTGGCGTCTCCTTGCAAATGATTTTTAATTAAGTCTTGCTCTACATGGACCTTATGATATATTTGAATTTATTTAACCACCATCTGTGCGAGAAGCAAAAGTCGCCAATAACAGCCTGTAAAAAATGGCTGAGGGGTCAAGAAAACAACGCTATTACGTGAAGGGCGACTCGGACTTCTCCCTTAACAGAGGAATCCGCTTTATTGATCTCCGGCTAGCTGTGTGGACCGTATCACACTACCCTCGCCTTTTTCGCCTCCCGAAGGTCAGTATCCCCCACGGAAGTCCCATTTCCTGTAGCAGGTGGAGCCAATGAAGACGCAGATGCTCTTGGCGCAGAGCTATCAGCATTCAACGGACCGCTACTGGTCACTGGCAACTGGCGTCGAAACTCCTCTAACCACCTGCCCCCCTCGGCGCCATCAAACAACCATACATGACTAGATGAGCAAACCAAACCAAGGTCAGTAAAGATGGGGCACATCCTAAACAACTCGCCTGTCTCCAACCCCCTCTGGGGGCTTTGACCCCTGTAGATCAGGGGTCGACCGTCGTTTGAGGTTGCTATTGCCTCTGGGCGAAGGCACTAGCGTCAGAATGGGGTTTGAATTCGAGGGTGGCGTTGGCGGAGGTAAAGTCCAAGCGAGCTCAGTGCATAGGTATTCTACGATCTCGTCCGCATTTCCTAGGAGGACGATCTTCCATGTTAAGCAGAACGAAGTTTAGCTGTGATAAGAAAGCGATACACCAGTGTTAGAGCTTACATCTGGGTTAATGTGACGTATTGGGGTTTTGTTGATGAGGATCTAAGTCGGGAAAGGAGAGGGTGTTGATGGTCAGTCCGCCAAGACGCCATTGATGAGCTTACTTGGGGTATTGAATGGGGAAGATGTGCTTTGTGAGAGTTAGAAGTTGGGCTTGGCAAGGAAGCTAGATGAATGGGAAGGAGAGAAGCATACGTACAAAGGATCTCGGCGACAGGAGACACGTTGAGCGACGTGCCGATGACCAAGAGGAGGTCAACTTTATCACGATCTTCAGCTAAATAGTGATCGAATTCGTCCGTGAGTTTCTCGCCAAAAAACGTTATATCAGGCTTTTAGGAGAATATCAGACGACTTGACGGGGAAAGCTGAGACTTGAGCACCTTCATAATGCCAGGAGGAAAGTCTGGACCATCACTCTCGTCTTCGACATCGCTGTCCCATTCATTCACTTTCTTTTTTTTCTTCTTGCCCCGGACTTTTTTTGCCGAAATAGTGGAGGATGACGGAGCGTTGCAAACAGTGCAGAGGGGAACTTTCTGTCTGAGTATATCCGTCTCGATCTCGAGCCCAGGCACGCGCCGGCGACAAAGAAGACAGCTGGCGGTGGCGAAGGATCCATGGCACTGCAGAACGCGTTGTACTCCTGCCAGTGTTTCAAGTGTGTCTATGTTTTGGGTATAATTCTGCAATGAGGAAAAGGGCATGGTAAACATCAAGAATGAGATAACGCAAGAAGCAATGGTACCCGGAGCAACTGTTATCATTGTCGTCAGTGTCAATGATGTACATTTGCAGTCCTTGGCAAGTTTGCACACCTTTCCTTGATCCTCGATGAGCTTGATGAAGCGGTGGCAAGGAGATGGTACAAAGTTGGCGGGATAGATCTGGCTATGGATATGTCAAAGCCGGAACGAACTTGAATAGTTTGAGTCTAAAAACCTGGCGAACGAGCTTCGACAAACAAATCTGATTAGTTGACTTGCTTTCTTTACTTTGCAGACGATCTTACTAGAAAACTAGCAAGTAAATATCAGCGTTGGGACCGCTAGAATGTTTGAGAGAAAATACCGGATGGATGCTCTCGGAAATAGTTGATGTCAAACCTATTTAAACGAAACAACAAGGTAATTATAGAGTAGACAAAAAAGGTCATCCATACTCACATCTGTTGGGGATCATCTAAAACATATTCACCTTTATCCTTTAGAGACGCATAAAGGCCGTTTCGAGATCGAAAGTCAGGTATGCCACACGAAACGCCTTGTGGGCAGTTTGATAAGACAGGAGAAACGAGCTGATCGGAATGATGCACAGAGGAGGCTTACTGATTCCAGCCCCTGTGAGAATAACGATCCGCTGGGATTGGCGGATTAGTTGAATAGCATCAGCTATCGTGTTGTATTGAGGAAGTTTGTCACGCATCCGAAGCCTAAACCCATCATAGTCAGAGAGAGACCTCGGAGGCTGAGAAAAGCAGCGAGACGATTTACTGGTTGGACATGGCGACCTGTAAAAAATACATCATGGTGGCGGGTTGTTTCATTTGGAGCTCAGGACACTGGATGTATCAATGAAAATAAGATATTTTCTAAAGGACAAGGGCTCACCAGGCCAATACCAAAGGCGAGAAGGAGCCTGTAAATAGGTATGTTACGCCTATGAACGTATTCCATTGTGAACGAGTGTGTACCTGGTGAGACGTGATTATTTGAATGCAAACCTGGATGGGCAATATTAACACCCACCGCGTTCCTTGAGGTGGTGCAGAATTTGTTTTATCTCTCGCTTCGTCCACGATTCTTCAGCTATAAATAAATCTTGTCAACAAACCACCTCCAAAGATGAAAAGTGAAGTCCAGACACACCTTGTTGACCAACATCAAACAAGGCAGACATTTCCAATTCCACACTTTCTACTTCGCCATTCTCAGCCTCTTCATCTCCTTCATCACCAAATTCAACTCCTTCCGGGGCACCAAAGACCTCTGAATTGTCATTTTGAGATGGAATGGCACTCATCAAATCAGCAGCCACCTCTGGCGGCATGTCGACATCTTCTGATGCATCAATAAACGCCTGAACCTGTAGTGCGAGGATATCATTGGCAGATAACGGGCACATCGCGGGGCCACCGGCACACGAGGGTTGCTTCTCCAAAAGTCCATTATCCAACGCGTTTGTTGCTGACGCCGAAGGACCGGAAGAATTGGAAGTGCTAGATGCCATTTGTTGTCGTGGCTAGACCGACTGCCAAGCATAGATACCCTCAAAGAGATTTGCTGAAAGCTGCGCCAAGGCAAGAGTAGGTTGAGGGCCGAGGCAGCTGGAAGTTGTGACAGTTCCTTTTTCCACGGTTTAGGTTCGATTCAACTTCGACTCACCAATCAGTTGATTAGACTGCGCCGACCATCGGCCTAATCGCTTATTTATCCTTGCGGCTACGAACAAGGAAATGCTTCGTTCGTCTTATCCTTTTTTTCGTCAGCAAACATCTCAGGATATCTCAGGGCAGACATTCCACTATTCAACAGGACCCACTCACATCTTCCACATGTGTTTTAGACTGCATAAGGCATACCATTCGTTTTCTAGAACCAGAAACCTTCCTCTTCAGGCAAAGCCGGCGCAACACGAGGCGGGCCTTCGCAAATTTCATGCTTTCGGCCTTGTAAAAGGGAGCCTGGGACCCATCACCATCGTAGATCATTGACAACACTAGATTGACACGACTCCGTTGCACGGACACCCACAAATCCGGTCGCTCCTATTGCGAATTTAGCATTGTGTTTGTGTATATAAACAGCCACTATGGAGGTATTCCCTCTGCGCCGTTCGTATCCTGGACTTCCAATGACCAAAACAACCTCTTTCGAAACGTATAATGCGAAAACGACAAGCATCAGCGTACGACCATCCATCAATATCATGTCTCTGCTAACTAACCGCGCAATATACAGTATCCGTGGCCAGCCGACGTCACTGGCATTGAGCGTATCGCGCTCTCCGCCCAAGGCGATCTTCAGCGTGTTTTGAGGTACGTAGCATGGCGCAGTGTTCGCCGTCGCTGACTACCCACACATTCACAGCGCATTCTTCGCCCGTCCAATAGTTATCGCTCTGGTCTACTCCCAGACCTTGCATCAAACCTCCCCAGCATCAGCTCTCGTGCCTTTAACCCTACCCAACCCCACTGTCGTCGCCTCCGCGTCCCCAGAAACGCCTATAGTTCAAACACGCCAAGTGCATCTCCAATGCTCTGGCAAGATCGTGTGTACTGCCACCTCCCGCGTACGCATAACATCGTCCGAATGTGCACGCCTCTTCCTTGAGGAGAAGTACGCCATTGGGCAGATGTTCAGACGTCTAGAGAAAGTCCCGGCCTTCGAATTGTTATCTGTGGGGTCGGGGCCCGTGGATGAACTTGAACGGAACTCAAAGCCTTCCCGGGGTAGTGATGACAAGAAGGACGAAGAACTATGGAGGAAGTATAAACTCTTTATCCCCGATTTCGAGTGCGAAATCATCGAGGTGTTTCCATCGAGAGAGATGTTCACGGCGGGGGAGAGCTGGCTTCTTGACGAGACAACGATACCAACAAAGGGAACAACCGGCTTCCAGAACGGAGATATCAAGCTGGCCAACCGGTCTTTATGGCTGCTCCAGAGCGGCAATTGGCTATTTGGGGTTGGATTTTTGTTGATGATCGCGTTCGAGGCCGCCCTTTTTGCGAATGGCCGATCATGGTCCTGCTAATTCCTAGTGGTTAACGCTGATGAGCACTTTTGGCTATACTTAACACTATTGAAGTTAGTTATTCCGTGATTATTGTATACTTACTGTTTATGGCGTGTCCAAGACACATATAGATGCTAGAACTGTAGAAGAGCATGGGCATAAAGTGCCTTGAAAGGATTATTTATTGGTTCAAGAAGCTGAGCTCCGAACTCAAAATAGCTCCGGCTGCAAGCTGATATTCAACCTAAACACTTGTGCCGCTATCTACATGTATAGATAACGGCTTCAGGAGTTGGGCACGTTGGAAAGCACGGAATCTTAATAATGCAATTACCTAGAGCTCGATCCAATCTCGAACGTTGTCGAGGACCGTCAAACACTCTCTTGCATCCTCCTCTTTACATAGTATCAGTTTGATATGCTTCAGGAGTTTGAAATCCAAGTCCTGGGCTCGTCAGACTCGGTTGTTGCACTGAAAAAGTTGATATTCCTATCGGAGAAAGTCATAATTAGTCCAGAAAAAAATACCAGAAAGCCTATGTCAATATTGAGGGAGAAAATCGAGGATTTCAAACTGATAGTATCCTGCAGGAACAATACAAACCGGTCACTTCAAACATCGAACACAACCTTTTTGTCATCCCTACTACCCGGTTTACGAGGTGCTGCTTGGGTGCTGCCTGGTCGCGTTGTTGAATTTAATCACTGCTCCCTCCAAATAATATTATGTAGGTGTTGCTACCTAGATATCTATTTTTAAATCAACCAACTGTAAGCATGTTCAAACGTCTCCCTCTCTTCAAGCTCTCCTTGTCCATTTTTTTTTGGCGCAGGCCGATACATATTACACTGTCACCGACTTTCCATTGGTACCGATCTCTGATAAAGGTTAAGGCACGTTTCGCCACTAGTACTCACTCGCACCTTTTTTACTCTACAATTCTCCGCATATTCACAATAGCGGGCGGGTAGCGCTCAGCTTTGTATATCACACTGGGCCTGCTGTGCAACGTGCTACCGCGTTGCGCTACGGCTGTTTATCTCCCCCTTGGTCAGACCCACAAATGCGTTGAAACTTGGTCTGGTTTCGCAATCGAAGACTTTCCGGTTTGCGTGCAACCGAATTGACGTAGATGTCCTCGAAGGGGGTATCCGGATGCCCAGTTCTATGAAAGAGTAAGCACTTTAACATAAAAAACGTACTACTTTAGATGCGGGTAGAATGTGATGTGCAAAATATATCCTCGAGGCAAATCGTAGATACTAGCTCTTTTTTGGAGGGAAGGAAGCCGATTATTGGAGGTCGCCTCCTTGGGGTTATTTTTCCTAGTGGCCGCAGGGTTGCCTTGTTTGCCCCCGGACACGGTAAAAGCTCGGTGCAGGTGTTTGTCCGCAATACGATCGGCATCCCATGTCTGTGCCTTGGGGACAAGTCGCCTAGATCCCAAGAAAGTGATCTGCTTCTCTCACATGGAATTATGGGCGGGAAGTTAGAAGTTGAACGGTTGGATCATCAAGAAAGTCGGGAGAAAACCTAAGCGGGCTCACACCGGAATAGGACGATGACGTCGAGTCTTCTCTGTTAAATTAGGTTTGGTTGGTTAGTTTGGTTTTGTGCTATATTGAGTGAGATAAGTTTGATATGCCTGTTGGACAGCGCACCTTGGGATTCGTCTCAGGCCAGGCAATTCAGTACAGCTCCCGCCTTACGATATGAGTTTTTATGTCATTGGATATCCAGCTTGCCTCTTCATATCCAATCCACACTAGTATCCGTTGCTCAGCGGAGTACTTGTGACCTTTTATGACCTAGCCAACACGGAGAATTCGCGGCTGCCAATACAAGAACACTCACGCAATCTGGGGCCAGGTCCTATGGAAGCATTCTGGGGTCGTCCCATTCGTCCGGGGTTTAACCCAATTCTGACCGTCACTCGTCGCGAGTCTAGCAGATTATTATTGTATGCCTTGCCGACCTATATAAGCGACCTTTTATTCCCCGAGGATGAAAGCATTCCCTCAGCGGATTTTTTCCTCGCAATGGCCAAGATGACCTCCTTTGAGTCGTATAACGCGAAGACAACGAACATCAGCGTACGACTCGTCACGTCATCGATCCTTGCATGTTGATTGAACGCTCGCTTTATACAGTATCGATGGCCATCTGGCATAACTGGCATTGAGCGTATCGTGCTCTCTGCCCAAGGCGACCTTCAACGCGTCTTGAGGTATGGGTCAGCGTCAAAGCAATCGTTCACTGTCGCGCTAACAACAACCGTCCCCATAGCGCATTTTTCGCCCAGCCAATAGTCGTCACTCTCGTTTGCTGCCAGACCTTATATCAAACATCGCCCACATCCGCCCTCGCATCGTTGATCCTACCCAACCCCGCCGCCATCGCATCCGCATCTCAAGATGCCCCCATAGTCCAAACGCGCAAAGTTTATCTCAAATGCGCTGGCAAGGTCGTGTGTACGGCCACCTCCCGTGTACGTATCACGTCGCCGGAGTGCGCACGCCTCTTCCTCGAGGAGAAGTACGCCATTGGCCAGATGTTCAGGCGTCTTGAAAAGGTTCCGGCGTTTGACTTATTGGCCACGGGATTCGGCCCTGCGGATGAACCTGAAGGAAATCCGAGGAGCGTAGGTGATAACAAGAGGGACCAGGAATTGTGGAGAAAGTATAAGCTCTCTATCCCTGATTTTGAGTGTGAGATTCTTGAGGTCTTCCCCTCGAGAGAGATGTTTGTGGTTGGGGAGACGTGGCTCGTTGACGAGCCAACCAAGGGGGTTACCTCCTCCCAGAGTGAAGAAGTCAAGTTGGCTGATCGGTCTCTGCGGATATCCCAGAGTTTCAACTGACTAGTTGGGGTTGGCTTCTTGCTGTGCGGGTCCATCCATTCCGCGAAGGGACGGTCGTGGTTCTGCTGATCTCTGTTACTTAATGGTGATGAATTTGATTATACCTATGTACTTACCCAAGACTTTAAATGTATCTGTAACATAGCACATTCCGAACGCTCTCCACATTCGGAGACTTTGACTTCCCTATATAATAGGTATGCGCCCGCCTGATTGAGCAAGTGCGGCGTGTCATAAATCTCCAGATACTCATCTACATGAGTTATCCCGCCTGTTCATTTGGGTCTAGCAGAAAAGAGATTTCGGGACGGCACCAAGGAAGTTGGCAAAATTGAAGAGAGGTGGGGATGCACTAGGATGCATGACTCCAGAAAGCTTGGGCGCTGCGGGAATTTCATCCTTGTTGCAACACATGGTGGTTTTCGGTAAGGGTGTTTCTTTCGCGTTGTTGAACAAACAGATACGGGCCGGTATCACATGTACAATCTGAAAAATGCATATTGATGCACATAATTATTGCATGGAACATGGCGAGACTGGTGGATGGAATACACTACAAATACAATAATGATGGAATAATAAGAAATCTATCCAAATGAAACCCCTCTCCTATGACCTCTCTCCCCGTAGCCGGCGAGCGAGAGCAAGATCTTTCGGTTGGATAGTAACACGCTTGGCGTGGATAGCAGCCAAGTTGGTGTCTTCGAATAATGAGACAAGGTAAGCCTCAGCGGCTTCTTGTAGAGCCATGACGGCAGATGATTGGAAGCGAAGATCAGTCTAGTTGAGGAGATTTTGTTCATAAGTAAACGCGGAAGAAACATGTTAGGAAAAGAGACGAACCTTGAAATCTTGCGCAATTTCACGAACGAGACGTTGGAAGGGGAGTTTGCGAATGAGGAGCTCCGTTGACTTTTGGTAACGTCTGATTTCACGGAGGGCGACGGTTCCGGGGCGGAAGCGATGGGGCTTCTTGACACCACCTGCAGCGGCCTAGAGAGAATATCGATGTCAGAAAATACTCGATTGGTAGAATGTGGGCGACATACGGCAGTCTTACGCGCCGATGACTTGGCAGCGAGTTGCTTACGGGGCGCCTTGCCACCGGTAGACTTGCGAGCAGTTTGCTTGGTACGGGCCATTTGTAAGATGTGGAGAGTGGTATGAAGAGTGTCTTGAGTGTTGGCTGTGCTGGCGACGGCGGTGTGGAGAAAGAGTTGGGGGAAGGTAGCAAAAGCGGACTGTGTATTTATATCAACGCGACCGTGTCTACCACGTGACCGAGCGCGCCTTTCACATCAACAAACGGAAATGGGGCACAGCCACAATCCCGCCTTATATAAAAGTCATAAGGCCAAGTCTGCTTATCATTCCAGCATTCTTGCACTTCACCACTATCACCACCACCACACAACTTACCACCACTCCCCCTTTTAAATCACAACAATGTCTGGCCGCGGAAAAGGTGGAAAGGTAGGTTTCTGAGGGCTCCAGTGGTTTATGTGGCAATTGCTAAGTTATTCTGATCTTCCAGGGACTTGGAAAGGGCGGAGCTAAGCGTCACCGTAAGATTCTTCGCGATAACATCCAAGGTATATCTCCTGCCATCGCCACCCTCTCATTCGCTCACCGGTTTCATAGGTATCACGAAGCCCGCTATTCGTCGTCTCGCTCGTCGTGGAGGTGTGAAGCGTATTTCTGGTCTTATCTATGAGGAGACTCGTGGTGTCCTGAAGATTTTCCTTGAAAACGTGTGTTGTTACTTTGTTTGTCGCCTCCAGTGTTTCTAACCCTCTGCCCTTAGGTCATTCGTGACTCAGTAACTTACACAGAACATGCGAAGCGAAAGACAGTGACAGCACTCGACGTCGTGTACGCTCTGAAACGGTCAGGGCGCACATTATATGGTTTCGGTGCATAAGCTTGTTTATATTGGATCCTTGTATATGTATTTGCTCTATTGTATTTTATAATTCATCTTCTTTCATGTTGTAATGTTCTGTCGATTGAGTTTGAGTGGTTATGTGGCTTCATTACATGGTGGATTGTCGGTGGTTAAGCGGGCACAAGTAGGGGGACCTATTTTTGCTTAGTGGAATTCTTGAAGATTCCACGTTTGAGCAAAGCTCCGAGTTTCGGTTCGAACATACTTGAGCTTGTAAGTATATTACATGCGAGCTCAAGATAAAATACAAATCTATTGCGGTACTTCCGCTCTTTCGTCTTCAAGCGTCATATCCACCTTATCCGGGTCATGGTTCCGCAGCCGAAGCTCCACTAAGAACTCCTTATCTCGAATGGCTTGAGACCATGAGGATAGGAGACCGTAGAGCACCACAGACGACCTAATAAGTCCAGCGAACATAAATATCGAGGGATATACCACCATAACTGTTGATCTGACGTTAAAACCAGTAGTGGAAAGACATTTATATCGGGTACGTACAAACGAACTTGTTGTCCACCGGCATTTGAGGTAGAAGATATTGGAGGGTTCGGAATATGGCGCCCGGGAAAAGGATCATACCCAATAAACCACCCGTTAGAGGTCCAATGACTTCTTTCGTCGCCGTAACGGGGTCGGGTCGGATCCAACCGTTCATTGAAATCTATTTCCCCAACAAATTAAATGAATGAGGACAAGGGAAACAAATAATCACTGACGTGCTGGAACCCTCGAGTTATTCGATTCGGTGGCTGAATTCGAACAGCATGGAGCGCGATTTTCCCATATATCAGACCCAGAGCCCAAGTATCGACGACGCGTATTCTTGGAGTCATCGAAGGATCCAACGTAAACCGAATGGGCAAAATGATATACAAGTCCACGACAAAGGCAACCAAAATGGGGATGACGATTCCGAGGAAGAAGCCCATGTACAGGACTTTCGCAACCCATACTAAACCGAGCTTGACCACCAGAACTCGCAAGTCACCTCCGGGGGCATCGGTAGCCCTCGCTCGTTGGCGTCTCTTGTCCAGTTTGTCAATTGCTTTACCCACCAGATAGCAACCCCACAAGAGATAAAACCCAACAATGAGCGAGTATCCATCGTGCAATTCACGACTTGTGAACAGTTTGAAAAGGCTTCTTCCAAGTTGGATGGGGAGTGCAACCATGACGCCAAGCGAAATTGCACCAATGACCCATAGAAAAGCGATGAAGGATATGACCCGTTGGCGGAAGTGTGGTGGGATGTAAACGATCATATAGTCATCTCGGATGTTCCTCTTGGCTTTTTCGGCCTCTCCATTTTGGATTTGCATTACACGGGCAGAAGCTTCATCGACGGGTTCGCCGTTCTCTGTGACGTCCGCAGTTGCCCGGAAATCACGAGGAAGTGCAACATTGTCGGTGGCTGGAACTCTTTTGAAAGAACCATCAGGGGTACTTGTTTCTTCAGAGGCTGATGATAACCACTTGGTCCAGTGATTCGGGGTGCGCTCTTCTTCTGAGTGACGTCCGCCAAAAAAGTAGGATGTCAGACGCAGCTTCTTGGCGAGGTACTTCCAAACGACTGTTGTCAAGTCCTTCATAGCTCGCTTCGGTCGGAAGTAGTGCATCGTATGAGGAAGAACAAGATGTAAAAACAGAAGATCAATTGGAACATTGGATAAGGGCTCCCTGATAATATCAATGTGATTAGGGTAGCTGACCAGAGGACAAGCTACTACCACTCACCGGTTTTTCCATCGGAAAGGCATGATCGATTTGTTGCCCAAAACTAACAACCCAGCCACGCTTCCAACAACACATGCAACCACGAATGAGTACAAGACGCCACTGACTAAGATTTTCCGCAGCTGGAGAAGTGTCGGCCGGTCGAGGATATCACGAATTGGGTGCGAATTCGCGTCTTGGGGATCCTTGATGAACCACATAGCACCTTGGCGCATGATACTGCGACAGCCAGATAGAATGACGGCAAACGTATACCTTGAGAAGTTAAAATGATAATAAGCTCCACATTAGCGTTAAGGAAGTGAAAAAACACACATGAACATGGTACCAGCAACCCAATGATAAAATGTCGCAGTGAGGGGTGCTTGGAAGAAAAACACTGCTCGAGATTGGAGATTCGCTTCAGGGAATAGCCAGACGGTGCACAGGTCCAAAACGACGCCACAACCCAGCGGGAAAGTGACCAACTCGATAAAAATGAATGAAGCCACTTTAATAACGAGCAATTGCTGTCGCACGGCACTTCTTACAGCTCGTCCAGCCGTTTTCGCGTTTCCAACGGTCAAGAGGTTGAGGTAGAGTGCTACCAAGAGACCAACAACAACGTATCCAAGGAGGATAGCAAACGTTTTCTCTGAAGGGCCTGACCCGAGTGCCATCCGGATCCAAGCTTCTTTCCATTTCATGAAGGTCAGTCGAACCTCTCCCCCGAACGTTGCAAAGTAAGGTTCAGCCCACTTTAAATACTCTGGGAATAGAATATCTGCAGCAGTGTCGACGGTCGGTAGAACAGATTCCACAGCGGCCGGGTGCGTCCAGACAGAGAGTTGTGCCAGGGGTTTGTTGATCAAATCTACGGACTGGGAGTACTATGGAATATCAAGATTAGCGCACAACAAAACAAACACAAAAGAAAACATTTATACCAGCTTAGAAGAGAATTGTGATACTCCGTCAGCAGTCCCTGTCCCAAACACTTTTCGAAGGATCGTAAATGCGATGAACGTTGAAACCCTCAGAATCATTTTCAATATGTGGAAGAAGGGCGGTAGCAGGAACCGAGTCAGAACGAAAGCGACAGAGTCCACTATGGGATCTGTCACAATCCTCATTCCTCGGATAGGGAGGTGCAGGATACGAATGAGACGTTGGGGATTCAGCTGTGGTTCAATCAATATTGATATCCAATCCTAGAGACAAAAGCAAAGACGTACAGAGAGCAGCGCCGCTGACTTCCCGATTGTGAACGGTATCCAGATGCCGAGACCAATTGCGGTGTCAAGAACGAAGATCATAAGTGCGGCCTAAAAGTAAAAAAAAAAGTGAGATTAATATTGCACAACTTTGGGAAAGAGGTAAAAAGACCAACATTCTGGAAAACGACGTAAATCGCCCCCCTCATCCCAATCGCTGTTGAAAATCCAGTCAGTCATGGGAACTTCCAGATGAAACAAAAAATTGACGACCTTCCATAGCACCTTCCATATCGTCTTCCACATTCCCATCCCCCTCCTCGTTCAAGTCAAGGCCCTCGTTATCGCCTTGCCGGACCCCATTCCCTGCCCCACCCTCTGCATCAGCAAAGGCGGGGAAACCCTGCTGCCCAAGTATTTCCTCTCCATCTTCGAGTTCTACTGCCTCCCATTGCCCATCATCGTCAAAAAGCCCGTCCTCCTCCTCCCCCTCTTCCTCCGCGTCATCAAACATCCCATGAGCCGCCAAGTTACGATGCTCATCTCCTGGTCCTTCGTCTTCATCGTCTTCATCTGAGTCCGAGTCTGACGAGTCGGTAAGTACATCCAGCCCTGGTGCGTGCTCATCCTTAGCCTCTTGTGCATTCTCTTCTTCCTCGACCTCAAACCCGACATCATCAGCAAAGTACCTCCGGAATTCTGATTCAATCCCCAAATCTGTATCATCGCCCTCTTTCTCAACGTCGATAGGGATATCTGTAGTCTCCCCTCTGACCTTCTCCATCTCATCTCCCTCCTCTTTGGCCTTGCCAAGGCGGCGAATTCTCTCACTCTGCCGCGGTCCGTCGCCTCCATTGACACGTTCCGCTTCTTCCTGCTGATGATCATCCTGAGAATCACCCCTCTCTTCATCCTGGAAATATCCATCTCCCGATGGCCAAGCTTCCCCTTCCAATTCCTCTGGTGCACAATACGTAGCCAGACTCGGAGAGCCTAGCGGGGAAACGACTCTGGACCCGTTGATATTAAAAGTAGTACTGGGGAGTTGTGGACGGCGCAAACTTGATGATGATGCAGACGTGGCAAGTAATGGTGATGGGTTTTCTATTGGCATTAGTATCGGCGGTTGTTGTAGATTGAACGAGAAGGAATTCGGTGATGGGCTTGGACTTGCTGCTTCTGAAGGAACGGGAGGAAAATTGAACGGCGATTGCTGTGATACGGATCCTGTGTTGAACTCAGTTGAGTAGTTCGGAGACCAGCGTGGTTCAGAGAGACTTCTACGCGGCTGGAGACGATTTATGTGATGACGGGATTCATCTTTAACTGCTGAGGTTGATGTTGACAAGACAGGGGGGCTGGTGAAGGTAAATTCAAAATTTACATTCTCGTCTGGGATTATGAGTGGTCCCGGAGATGAAGATGGGGATGGGGTAGATTGAAGCGGGAACATGCGTTGACGAGCTGTGTTTGCTGCTCGGTTTGCACGTAGTCTGCGACGTTGCATTCTTCGTTCGTGGGTTGATGAGCTGGAACCTTCGCCATCTTCCTCACCTTCGTCGTCTTCGTCGTCTAGAGAATGTATTCGCCGACGATGCCGGGCAGGCTGATCTGCATCCTGGTCACGGCTCCAGTCATTCCCTTCAAGATTTTCCGTTCTATTCATTGTGGCTGCTTCAACATTGTCCCCATGATCTTCTTGAATAGCAGGGACTGGTTCTCTTGGAAGTGCTTGTGGGGGTTGATTTGGAGGAGCGTCCATACGCACTGCAGGTACGAGAAGATCCTGCTCGGGAACCTCAACGGGAAGAGGGTCCTCTGGAAGGGGTTCTTCGTCCTCAAATACACCAGGTCGAGCGTTCTGAGAAATCCATTCACGTAATAAGAATACGGCGACAAAAGTAAGGACGATGAGCGATGCGATTATTTGGCCAGTAAAAATGTCAGCAGAAAGTGTGACCCAAGTCGGATGTGAAGTGACCCTGGCGAAAAGGGTTTTAGGTGGCGGTATGACGGGCTCGTATGGCACTTTCTGATAAAGATTGGGAGTCTCCTCTAGTATAGGCCGTGGCTGATCGGTTATCCACAAAGCACTGGGAGAAAGGAGAAGTTGATATGAAGGAACAGGAAAAAACAACGTAATGACATACGTTGATTCACCCATTGAAAAATACATTCGCCAGGTCCACACCGTTACCCATGGTAATACTGCTAGCCAAATGATGGCCACAGCCATCGCTCGGAGCACAAAAAGTACACCGAAGAGAAAGTGTTGAATTAAGCGCCGGAACAAAAGCACTGGTGGGAGTGAAGAGGGCATATCATTGGCGTAAACTATAGAAGGCGCAATTGAGCAAGGTAAACAGAATCTTCACGTGTGAATGAAAGTACCCTTTGTAAATGAGTACGGGTGCTTGCAGACATCGCAGGTTTTCTTCTTGCTATGAGCGAGCCAAGTTGTCAAGCTAAAATACAAGGTCAGACGACTCGTAATTGGTGTCTGAACGTCTACTGACCAGTCCTGATGGATATAGCGGATGGTTCCAGAGCATTTGCAAGGGTGAAAGAGGGGCTGGTCAGGCTCCGCTGGCGCGCTGCAGATCCGGCATGTGTCTGTCGGCGAAAAGGTTGAGGCACTATTTGTATAGTACAGCAGTTGTGCATACCCTGTTCTTCG
The DNA here is from genome assembly GCA_000827195.1 of Laccaria amethystina LaAM-08-1. NCBI lineage: Eukaryota > Fungi > Basidiomycota > Agaricomycetes > Agaricales > Hydnangiaceae > Laccaria > Laccaria amethystina. Next base: position 231,479 of record KN838545.1, on the reverse strand, counting down.
GCTTCATGCATGAGAGAAAGCCGTCAGTTCAGCTAAGAACTAAGCTGGCGTTTTATGTTGATAATTAGTTGATGTGTCGTTGAACGAGGACGAAAAGGAGGACAAATGAGTCGGACAGAGTGGGGTCCACGTGGACAAATCTTATCCTCCCACTTTCACTCCATATGTATCGCGTTTTTTAGCCACCATCCCGTGGCATGTTTTTGCGGTGACCCACTGCTCTCTTTTGGAGAGCAGAGGAGGCGAATGTTGTAAACACAACACCGAATAACTGATAAAGCCAAGCCTGAAGACGTTGTCCAGCCCTCGTAGAGAAACACTCGCGGGTAGACGTCCCTCAAGGATGGGATTTTGAAGCGCCCGCACCACAGAATTATATCTTTAACCTGCGGATCGGTCTCAAGTCCACAGGGATGGACGATCTTATTGCCAATTTAATGGAGATCAGTGACCCAGCCCATGATAGGTATAACTACAACACCATGGCCACCCTTTTCAGCCGCTGATACGTCCCAGATACCCACAACACCTATCCAGAACAGAAGTTGCAAGCTTTTTGGCACATCACCCATCTTGCGCGGGGACGTCGAGTCCCGGCTCGCATTCCATAAAATCGATCGCACGAACATTGAACGCGTCGGTGGGTAACGAATGGGCGACGCTGCGCATCTCCGTTGCCGAGGTTGAACGCATGCTAGGAGCCAAGTACAGCATCTATCATAATTCAGCTTCGCGCCAACGCATTGTCCAGACTCTGACTTACTCATTACCCCGCAAGCTCCACCAACACATCGATGTCGTCGCTCCCACAACGTATTTTGGCACTTTCCATAGTAACCCATTTCTTCTCCCTCAAGCACTTGCAACAGATCCTGCTGGTGTCCCTCGTGGGAGCTGCCAAACAGCAATTACACCAGCTTGCCTGAGAGCTCTGCACAATACCGATTACGTACCTGTGTCTGCCAGCAAAAACAAAACTAGGGTGACGAGGTATCTCGACGATTTCGTCTCGACGTCTGATTTACAAGTATGCGTTGCGCTTTCAAGAAACGGAGTTAGTTCAAGCTGTGACTCGTGATGAGACTTTTTTGCATAAATTCCGACCCGAGGCCAATGGCTCAAGCTTCGAAATTGTGCAAGTTTCTGGCGGGAGTGATAATCAGATCGTTCCTGGAGATGAGGTGCATTAGGATACCCTCTTTCCGTTCTCGATTTTACTACATTGTACACCCGGCAAATTTAGATATCCAATAAACCACGGCCATGGCCTTCCCAACCCCCAACATTTTCTATAGGTACGTTTACCTTCCCGTGTACCTGATTGCAACGTTAGTCTCATGGTGAATCTCGTTTAAAGTACTGGAGGTTCACCTCCTTTCAAACAGGACTCCAATACACCAACAAATGACAACGAGCCGTACCTCGACTAGTTTAATTTTGTCTTGGTTCAGGATGCTATTCCCCATTTCGTCTCCACCTCTTAGGCGATGACGAACAAACTGTTGGCAGGATTCAATTTCAGCCATTACAAAGCAACATGATGAATGCAAAGTGGACTCTAGGTTCCCAAAGACTACGCTGAGAAGGCATGTGCCCTCTTTGCGGCTCTCGGCGCAAGAGGGACTACGGCATTTTTTCGAGCAGTGATAACGGGTAGGCAGAAGTTCTCCTTGGCTTGTGCTCGGATCTGTTAACAATATATTTACAGCGTTGGCGGCGGCGATTGTAAAACGAGCGGTGGATCTGAAGCAACAGTTTTCCAACCCATCTTCCCTTCATCGCGAGAAGCCACATAATTGTGGATTTTTATAACGTTATGAATCCGTCCCTCCAATACGATGTCCTTTCGTCGCTACTGTTGGCGGAGAAACCCGGACGTAGGGGTCAATTTCACTGGTGGAGGATTTTCGAGATACTTCGCGCAACCGACTTATCAGGATTCAGAAGGTGGCTGTGGATGGGTTCCTTACCCGCTTAGAGGGGAAGTATAAAGGGTTGTTCAAGTATGTGCGTTCCTTTGATTTAGACTCGAAAGTGAGCTCACTCTTTCACCAGCCCAAATGGTCGCGCCTATCCAGATATCTTAGGCTCTCAGCACAAGCTGACGGCTTCCAGGTCGTTGTGAGCGGCGTGCTCGAATCCATTAGAGGAACGACCGCTAGTTGTGCTGTGCGTTTCCTATAATTCGTCTTTGTGCACATATGAATTACCTGGCCGAACTCAATGTAGGTCGTTACGGGTATCTTCTCACTGCTGAACGATTTTCGTTTATCAGAGGGCAAAGCATCTCTGGGATTTATCAACCCTCTCCTCCACTCTATTGGGCCGACGGGCTTTAACGATATCACGTCAGAATCTAATCTAGGTCACGGAACTGAGGGTCAGTCATTATTTTCCACTCTAACGACGTCTTGAAGCAAAACTGAGGCAAGAAAATACATAGGATTTACGGCAGGCGTGGGATGGGACCCTGTAAGTTTTTTTGCCTTCGCTTGCATTATTTGTGGATCAAGCCTGATTCTTTGGACAGGTTATGGGTCTAGGTACACCGGACTTCAAAAGATTGAAGAAGACCTTACCTTACATACTGGATGACAGAACGATTTTTATGACCCAGACCACATCCTCGTTTTTGCAACTTCCTCATGATGAGACTCAGAACACAAAGAAGTTGTTTAAAATCGACCAATCACCTCATGCGTGAACGCGTGGAATTTTTTGGTAGGTTATCGGCATACTGATGTTGGGCTTCGATTCTCAAACTTGTTCCTCGTCACACCCAAAGTCGTAAGCGAGATCACGTGATTTACAGCACTTTAGTTTGTTGATAGTAATACGATCATACTATAGGCCCCGGCCATTTCTTGTCCAAAAATAGCGGATTTGAGGGCCCAAAATTCGGCCAACCTGTGTCCCGGAATAGAGGAATTGAGGCGATTTGGACGGCAGGTTTGTCCACAGATAGCGGATTTGAGGGTGCAACTGAGCAGAAATTTTTTGAAGTGCCACAAAATGTTACTGGAGGCAAGGATCTCATTACTGGTAACAAGTAGAGGGAAGCAGGCTTCATCTGCAAGCGGGTTCAACGGCACAGTCTTGTGTCGTCAAATAATAAATTCACGGGAAGCTTCCTTTTTACTAAAATTTTAGGGAATGTCATGTGCTGACCCTTGTCCAAGATTGCGGATTTGCCAAGGCCTAAAATATGGCGCATTTGAGGTCCGTTTTGGCGACTTTTTGCGGACAAGAAATGGCATGAGCTTCCTGGGTCCTATTTCTATCTTCCCCGAGCAGTTCCTAGGCATCTTCCGCTGGATCATCTAGTAGGCCATCTCCCACTTCAGGCAGCGACGAATATGAAGGACCACATATGTGTAAACATAGGCACTAAAAACTAGAAAACCAGTGTTCCCCTAAGTATCTCCATTTCTATGTTTGGTGGGGAATTTGTACATCCATCATATGTTTTAAGCAAACTTCTAATTAAAAAAGGAATCAGTCCCAAAATAAGAACGAATAAATATGATCTGAATACATATTTAGAATTTGCTCAACTTCCTGGGCCAAAATTTTAGCAAATTCTAAATATGTATTCAGATCATATTTATTCGTTCTTATTTTGGAACTGATCCCTTCTTTTATTATAAGTTTGATTAGGCTCGTGACCAACCGTTTCTTTCAAACTCCGCAAGCTACGTTCAGAAACGGCTGGGACAAACGAACACCCTTTGGCAGCGTCACGCTTTTGTGACGCGGCACTTAGTGAAATTTCGGTGATTCACACTTTGAACAATTACAACGACACTGCTACTCGACCGCTACTCGCCAATTTCCTCTGAGTCTTCGTCACTGTCAGAATATTCACAACAAAGCCACAACAAATGACAAACAAATCAAGAACCCTCAGAACGAATGGCTGGCGAGTCTAAAGTTTGATGTACAATTCCGTCACCAAACATAGAAATTGAAAAATATGTTAGGGGAACACTAGTTTTGGTCTATTCTCTAGTTTTTAGTGCCTATGTTTACACATATGTGGCCCTTCATATTCGCCGCTGCCTGAGTTCAACGGAACTACTGCCCGTGTGGATAAACTCTGTTCATCATGCTCTTCTCTTCCGACTGTTGGGTTCTTCAACTATTATCATCCAATCATCATCCAGTGTGTCATTCCCTTTGTTTGAAAAGAGCCGAGGAGAGCCCTGCAACTACATATTCATGGTGGAACCGAGCCGAAGAAGGAGATGCCAACACCTTAATTGGTGACGCGGGATGCGTTTGAAATCCCCCTTCAATCCCCCTCTTCGTTCTTTACCACCAGCTTCTACCAGGCGCAATGTTGTGGTCGTCAGCTGTCGTCCTCGGTCTCCTACACTCGTTTCCTGTTTTCGTCAATTCCAAACCCCTAGAATCCATCGTTCGGCGTTGGGATGACCTCGTTGAAAAGCACTCCTGGGTCGACGTTCCTCAAGGATGGTCTTTCGAAACTTTCGCACCACAGGATTATATATTTGACTTGCGTATTGGTCTCAAGCCCACAGGGATGGAACAACTTATTGCTGACCTAATGGAGATCAGTGACCCATCCCATGATAGGTAGATCCTTGCGACACTGTTCTTAATCTTTTGTGGTGGCTGACACTCCTAGATATGCACAACACCTGTCCAAAGCAGAAGTTGCGAGTTTTATGACACCTCATTCATCTTCTGTCGAGGCCGTTGAATCCTGGCTCGCATTTCATAACATCGATCGCATAAGCATTGGACGCGTCGGTGTGGGTAGCGAATGGGTGACACTCCGTCTTTCCGTTGCCGAGGCTGAACGAATGCTGGGAGCCAAGTACCATATATTCCATCATTCGGCTTCAGGCCAACGCGTTGTGCGGACCTTGGCTTACTCCTTGCCCCGCGAGCTCCATCAACACATTGATGTCATCGCCCCCACAACCTATTTCAGCAATCTCCATAGCATGCGCGCAACCAACTTCTTGCAGCCAGAAATTGATGCTCTCGTTGAGAACCCGGCCATCAAGGATTTACTCCCTCCAGGTGTCCCTGGTGCTATTCCCGAGGGTTGTGAAACGAAGATTACACCCGCTTGCCTGAGAGCTCTATACAAATCTAAGGATTACGTGCCTGTGTCTACTAACAAAAACAAGATTGGGGTTGCGGGGTACCTTAACGAATTCGCCTCAACCTCTGATTTACAAGTAAGCATTACGCGTTCAAGCAATGGAAGTATCTGAAACAGTGACTCATGATTAGACATTCTTTGGTAAATTCCGACCCGAAGCCAAAAACTCAACCTTTGTGACCGTGCAAGTTAACAACGGGGGCAATGATCAGAGCAAACCTGGCGATGAGGTATGTCGGGGTATCACCCTTCTACTTCTAATTTCACCACGTTGCGCACAAGGCAAACCTCGATATTCAATATACCACGGCCATGACGTTTCCAACCACGAATATTTACTACAGGTACGCTCTTCACAACCTTGATTTATCATTGCAATGTTGATGTCATTGTAATTTTCTGTCAATAGTACCGGAGGATCACCTCCCATCTTGCCTGACTCCTTTACACCAACAAATACCAATGAGCCGTACCTCGATTGGCTCAATTTTATTATGAATCAGGACAGTATTCCCCAGGTCATTTCTACCTCTTACGGGGATAACGAGCAAACTGTGCGTAGAATTTAAATTATCTTAAAACGCCGAGACGAATGGTGATTGAATTCTATATTAGGTCCCCGAAGACTATGCCGTAACTATTTGTAATCACCTTGCGGCTCTCGGCTCAATGGGAACGACGGTATTATTCTCCAGCGGTGATTACGGGTGCGTGGCTTGCCTTTCGCTCGTGCATGTCCGTTAAAAACACTTACCGACAGTGTCGGCGGCGGCGATTGTAAAACTAACGACGGATCCAACGCAACGCTTTTCCAACCCAGTTTCCCTGCTTCGTGAGTCGTGTCGTGACATCTTGAGGCCCTTCTAACATAACGAATGTATTTTACTATTCAGATGCCCTTATGTCACCACCGTGGGCGGCACCTTTTCAATTCCAGAGGTAGCGGTCAACTTTTCCGGTGGTGGATTTTCAAGATACTTTCCACAGCCTTCCTATCAAAAGAGGGCTGTGGACGCGTATCTCCGTACTTTAAATGGGGATTATAAGGGGTTGTTTAAGTACGTCTGTTCTTCTGATCAAAAACTCTGGACTTACATATAGTACTTTTCACCAGTCGAGGTGGTCGAGCCTACCCAGATGTTGCGGCGCAAGCCAGCGGCTTCCAGGTCGTCGTAGGAGGTAAGGTCAAATCCATTGGGGGGACGAGTGCCAGCTGTCCGGTGCGTTCTCTATAATTCTTCTCCGTGTGCATGTTGTTCAAACCGACCGATGTAGACTGTCGCAGGCGTGTTCACCCTGCTGAACGACTTTCGTCTTTCACTGGGGAAACCCTCTCTAGGGTTTATTAATCCTCTTCTCTATTCTCAATGGTCAACAGGCTTTAACGATATTGTGGCTGGGTGGAACCCTGGTTGTGGGACGAAGGGTCAGTTTTACTTTCCCTCTGATTTTTTGGTACAGGGTTGAACTAAAAGAAATGAGTAGGATTCTCTGCTGGAAAAGGATGGGACCCTGTAAGTTTTTAGCGTTTCTTTAACTTTATTTGAAACGCAGGTTGACCTCTTCGTTAGGTTACGGGCTTGGGTACACCAGACTTTTTGAAGTTGCAAGACTTGGCAAAGTTGCCTTGAGATACTGCATTTAGCGAAGGACTTTTTAGCCATCTCTATATATTATACATTTTAATCTTATTGGACTTGCCTGTGGACATTATGTTTTTCGTTGTGTGCGCATATGGACCAAACAAGAACGTCACATGATGGTAGAAATTTCGTTCTGTTCAGCTCTGCTCTTGTCGCAGTCCAGCTCTTCACTCCACGCGAGTGTTCTCCTCCTGGCAAGACGGGACTACAGCTCTCTCCATGCCTCTCATTTCCACGGATTCCCTTGCTCTATAAGACCTCGGAATTCCAGTGGCGGTTTCTGTTGGCTTTAACCAAGCTTTAGCCCTATGTTCCGAGCGTGCCAGCTGCTCTCACATTTTACGATCAAACACTCATCTTTTGCAGTCAAGCACGCTCCACGACGGGCATACACTATGACGAGCGCACCTACGCTAATGTCATTACGCGACCTACCACCGCACCAGAGGCCGCCCTCGATCAAGGTTCCGCCTAATGTCAATTCACCTTTATTGGAGATGAGCCCACAGAGCAATGGTCGTCTGCGGAATGGAGGCCGTCTACCGAGTTCAAGTCGTACACGGAAGGGAACCCGTCTGTCGGCGAGAGTTCGTCCATTGAGCGAACGTCCCATTATCCGCAAAGGTCCCATCCGAAAGCCTTATAAAAAGAAGAAGAGACAGGTTTACTCGCGACCGACTCTGAGCATGATCCAATTTGGCAAGAATGCTGGATGGCTGTTGCGTCATGGGGCGACACATCTTGGGTTTCCGATTCGTCCGGACGGTTTTATGCGGGTCCAAGATGCTGTACGTGATTTTTGCTGGCTTTTGAAAAGTAAAGTTCATGACGGTTGATGATTTCAGTTGTATCTCTCCACGCTGAATCGTCATACTCAGGAAACGTTTCTCGAGCACGCGATAAATGACCCTCCCCAGCGATTCGAAGTAAAGAAGGAGCGTGACTATTTTGCTGTTTCTGACGTGGAGGTGTGGTGGGTGAGGGCGAAGGAAGGTCACGACATCCCAGTATGCAACACAATATCCTTCCTGACGTATCTCATACTAATATGTTCGTAAATCAGGGTGTTTACGCTGATAGGAAAAGGTTATTTCCTGACGCCACTTTGAGGTTGACAGAGGTGTACTTCAGAACAGGTTTTGATCAGTGGGAGAAGATCAGTGAGTAAAGTATTTCATCTCAAAATTTTGTTTCCTTAGGTTAGCTATCTTAGGAAAACGAGGTATACCTCAAGCTCACGCTGGCCTCATCCGTCTTTCTGCAACTTCCAGCGTCAAATCCTCTCGTAAATCTGCCATAGCACTCAAGTCTGACATTAACTAACCAATGTGTTGACAGGTCCCCACGGCTACAACCGGGTGAATGCAGTTCCAATAAGATTTGTCACGATTGCCGTCGATATTAGACAAGCCTTCGCCCTAGGCATTGAGTTTTATCGCACAAGGAGAGGATACATTCTCTCTCAGGGCAATGACGAGGGTGTCATCCCACCGTCCGTTTTCTCGAGCGCGGTCGAAACCGTAGTCTCCAGGGAGGTCCTGAAGCCATACGTGAAATAGTCCAATCTGCATGGATTGGCTTGCGACTCTTGATACTTAAAGTTGTCACAAATATAGGCTGCACACGGATGCAACGACGCGTCGTCGAACCATCACTACCGAGAAAACCGCTCCCAGTTAATGCAGTCTACTGCGTCCGCCTCGGCTCTGCTGTGACCAGCAGCAATATCGCATAACGTGAAGCTCAACAGGTCCAATAAATCGGCGCCAAATGCGACTTGGCTTTCTCAGGGAGAGGGCATGCTGGCAACTTACTTTCTACCTAGACGACTACTTGTATAGCTCATTTTGGGCGTCACATGGTATGGAGACTATGGCTTAATCACAGTTTCACCTTTACCCAGCCCTCACCAGCCACGGCACTTGGTTATCATTGAGCCTTTGGTATATACTATGGATACTCTTCCAGTCATCAGACAGCGGCTGCGTATGCCGCCATCTGTGCTACGAATTCAGACAGACTAAGACGGCAACAGCCATTTATTCTATACATGAATTGTGCAAAGATTGCTATTTGTACATCGATCCATTCCTTCCAGGTTGATACATGTTCACTAAATCAAACACGGCTCCCGTAGACGTCCTTGGGCGTTACACCAGCCTGACCTTTGCGGATGTTGGCCTGTGCCCATCTGCACAAGGGTGTCAGTGAGGAACATGGAAAAGTACAGCGAGGACGACTGACTTCTTGATTCTGATAGACTCGATCTGGATGAACCCAGAGGTATCGGTAGGCTCAAAGCCGCCCAGCTCATCCATAGACGACTCGTGTTCGTCGTAAAGACCCTATCACGAAGATCAGCATTGAAGCATAACACGAAGAAGAGGAATGTGCCTCGGAGCTGGAGCGTCCTTCGATAACAACGTTGCCCTTATACAACTTCAGTTTGACCAACCCGTTCACGGTCCTCTGGCTCGTGGGGATCGAGCTGGTGACAAACTCCCTCTCTGGTGTGAAGAAGTGGCCGTTGTACAAGATCCTGCTGAATTCAATCGTGGTGAACTGGTCCCTTAGCGCACGGACGTTCCTGTCAAGTGTAAGACCCTCCAAATCAACGTGAGCCGCACGTAAGATGGTAGCGCCGGGAGACTCGTAGCATCCTCGGGACTTGACGCCGATGAAGCGATTTTCGACGATATCGATCCTTCCAATACCATGTTTTCTGCCCAATGCATTGAGGGCGAGGAAGATCTCCACGGCGTCGGTGTATTCCTTGGCGTCGGCGGGTACGGTGACCTTGACGGGAAGCCCTGCCTTGAACTCGATGCTGATGCGCTCGGGTTCCTGAGGCGCATTTTCAAGGGCAGTCGTTAGCTTCCACATTTCAGCTGGGGGAGTGATGTCCGGGTCTTCAAGTATCCCGGCTTCGTAGGAGATATGGAAAAGGTTCTCGTCGGTTGACCACGGCTTGGACGCAGTTTGGACGACGGGAATACCCTTTTGCTCGGCGTAGGCGAGGAGGGCTTGGCGACCGGGAAAGCGGTCGTAGAATGCTGTTGTTGAAGGGCGAATCAGTTATATGTCGTTTGAGAGGAAGATAAATCATACCAGGGATTCGCCAGGGAGCGATAACCTTGATGTCAGGCTTTAAGCCATAGAAGGCGAGTTCAAACCGGACCTGGTCATTTCCTTTGCCTGTGCAACCATGGGAAACAAAGCTGGTGTCGAGAGGGTTGAGATACGCTTTTGAGATTCGATCGTGAGGACTCACTCGCAACCTTCCTGATCAGCGATGGCGATCATGCCGCGAGCAATAACGGGTCGGGCTAGAGAGGTACCGAGAAGGTAAACATTCTAAAAGAAATTAAAACGTGAATTATGGAGTAAGGCGAAGAAAAAAACCTCGTAGATGGCGTTGGCTTGGACGGCAGGGTAGATGAGCTCAGTCACAAACTCGCGTTTAAGATCCTGAAAGAAGATATTGAACCTCAAATAATGTAGAAAACGTCAAGAATTCTCACTGCCAAAAAGAACTTCTTTGCACCAACCGCAAGTGCTTTTTTCTCTGCCGCTGCGTAGTCCTAAATACATGTTCAATCGGTGAAGATCATAGACGGAAGTAAAAAAGGCACCTCTTCCTGTCCAACATCGGCCATGAATGCGTAGACTTCATACCCTTGTTCAATCAGCCAGGCTAGGATGCAAGATGTGTCTATGGATCAAACATGCCTTGAGTAGATCGGACGGACATCGGAGATGACTGCACTGACCCAAGCCACCAGAGTAGGCGAGCAAGACACGGCCCAATTTTTCGGACATGATATTCCTCAGAAGAATATGGAGATTTCACTGATCAAGGTTTTGTGCTCGTTGGAAGAAACAGAGAAGGGAGTCAAGAGACAAATCGGCTGTAATTCGCTTCAACAGAAAACTCAAATGATCCCGTGGTGCCATCTTATCTTATCTCTGCGAACAGCCTGTTAATAATAACATCAGCGGCACTGGCGTGACTTGTGCTCAGCACCACCTGCAATTCGTGCAAGTCACCTTTGTTCTTCCAAGTCGTCGGCACCGTCGATGAGCAGAAAGTCACAACTTCTCTGAGGAACTCGCATGTCAAAGTTATGAATCGACTACACACTCACCGAGCGTCCGAATCGACATCTAGAATCGAGAACAACCCTCCAAGAGATTCCACGAGGAAGCCCGTGCAAATTCATCCCTTGGATCATGGTTCTATACACCTCCCATCCAACAGCAACTCTAGACATTCTCGCTCCCATGATGCCTTGATCATGAGGCAAAGCCAAAATCTGGCGGCTCCAGTGGCTGCACCCAGCAAGTCGACCTCGAGTGCCGTCCCGCCGAACGTGGGCCCAGGGTTTTCGACAAACTCTGTAAATGCGACCTTTGATCCTCTACGTCAAACCCTCAAAAGAAAGAAATCATCGAACAATGTTTCTAATGCCTCTGATCACTTGGGTTTCAATGGAACGCACCACAGTGACCAGCGCGAAGTCCGGGCGTCTCCAATCGCCTGGGGATCCACCCAGACATCCACTCCATCTTCATCCTCTACTTTAGTTCCACAGACGACTACGACACACTCTTCTGGTTCTGCTGCAATGCATCGTTCGAGGAAAGAGAAAGACAAAACTGTCCTCAGCAGTGAACATCCGCAGCTTCCATATTATTACCAACGACGACCTGTTCACCAGCCCCCTGAAATACATGAAAAGGATCAAGTCCGACCAACCGTTGAGAGACAATACTCTGGCGCATTGGCTATTGCTGAATTTGAACGAATGAGAAAGGAGATTGAAGCGCTAAAGAAGAGTTTGCTCGAAACAAAGAAGACTTCAAAGAAGCAAGCAAAGGTGAGCAATCCAGTATCCCACCGTACACGGCAGTCTCTCATCCGTCCTCCCTCAGCGAATTGATGAGCTCAAAGCCGAAGTTAGCGCAGGGGCTCTGGTGTGCCAACCTCTCTACCGATAACATCGCTGCCCAGCTCAGTATCATCATTTCACAGGCAATCAAAGAAAGAGACCTCGAGATATGCACCGTCAAGGCGAAATCCCGCAAATCCGAAGAGGTATATCCAACTAAAATTATTTCAGGCGTGTGTCTGATGACGCCACCCATTTAGTTAATCTCGACAATCGAAAATTCAATCCAATGCCAGATATGCATGGACCTTCCTCACAAACCTTTTGCGTGCGTATCGGCTTATCGTAATCAGATGAAAGAGAGTATATTTAATGTATTTAATAATCTCCAGACTGGCGCCTTGCGGCCACATCCTATGCCTCCTATGTCTTCAGGAGTGGTTTCGAACAGCCCCTTCATCAGCGATTGATGATATGTACATTGATGAAGACGAGCTGACCGACCCTCAATATATCATGATGCGATCCAAGTCGTGCCCGTGCTGTAGATCCGTCGTTAAACGGAGACCTGTGCCGGTGTTTATGGTTAAAGCTGTCGCTGCTGCTTTGATAAAAGATAAGCCTTCTTTGGCGGTTCCCAGGCCGATCAGCCCGTTCGGAACTGGGGAGGATGATCCGTGGAAAGGTATCTTTCCGCCCAGCGATGAGGACGAGGAGTCGTCTGAAGATTCTGACGAGTTTGAGGATGTGGACGACTCGGATTGGCCGGAGGCAGATAGATTTCACCACCGAGGATTTCGGGTTGCAGCTTTGAGTGAGAGTGACGACGATGACGATGACGATGAAGAGGACTATGAAGATGGGGAGGAAGAGGAAGACAGTGATGATTCAAGCGCTCCGGAATATGTGACTCCACGATGGGAGCCCCCCAGTGTGGATATCGACCCCGGCGATTGGGACTTCCAAGACGAGGATCCTGCAACAACTCTCAAACTTCTTAGACGCGGTTGCTCTTGGGACATGCTCCAGAACTATGACATCGTATATTCTCATCCCATGGGGATAATTTTATATCTGCATTCACTTGATCATCTTTACCGGGACGCGGAGGATAACCAAGCCGGATATGGGACTCGAAGTGGGCTGGGGTTGCATCGGATTTTTTTGGGTTGGAACATTTCCCTTCACGCAGATGATTTGGATGGAGAGGAGTTCACGCTTGGGATGCTGAATGAGATCAAGGCACACCCGGAGAGATGGCGAATTACCCCTCGGCGTGATTTCGCTGGTTTTTGCGATGCTCGAAGATTGGTAAGACGGGCTAGTGTAGAAAATTATAACACGACGGACACCGATGCATGGTTGGATAACGATGAGATGGAGGATGTAGATAATGACACGGACTAGACGATAGGCTTTGGTTTCTTGGAATGGATATCACAGTTCATTTGTTGGGTGAACGTGCAACAAGTAGAATAGTCTTGAAAAGGTAGTTTTCTTTATCCAGACCCCCCAATCCGCGTCTTTATGTGAAAATAAGGACGAGAATGACATATCTTTCTACCTTATTAAGCTTCGATTTTGTGATAGTCTCGCCACGAAAACGCCCACACTTGGAACGGGTTTAATGAACCTAGAATGCGGAGCTAATCTGAATCGAGGCGGTTGTCCCATTCGGGAACGAAAACCTGACCATTCATTTTGAGCCAGTTCGAGTTCAAGAACTGGATACATGTCCTCGAGCTTGAACTGAAGATGTTAAGCCTGCAAATGTGGTATGATGATGATGTGACTTATTAGGAGGCCAAGGAAGCTTACACTCAACAGCAGATAGCGCTGGATTGACCTTCGGTATGTACGTCCGCTGCTTTGGGTACGAAAACGTGTACGAGTGGTTGAAGATGCTTGTTCGTACTTATATGCGGAGCATCGCGTTGTAGTGTGGTTCCCTGATGTCGGGCGCACTCAACAGCGTCGCGGCATCCCGATTTCAGAGAATCGATTGTTATCGCCACGCTATTATTTAAGTACGTCGCCCCTTACGTGGCATTACACCCACTCGGCGCCGGCCTGCCGCTAATGACTTCAAGGCCCAAAGTCCAGAAATTGGTACCTGCCGCGGCGGTTTCTCTTGACGTCCATTTTCAGTGGGCGTCGAATCCGGAGGTTCCTCTAAATGGTCGCGTCGATCCCTTCTAATAATAATGAGACCAGTTGCCTCTCCGAAAAAGGGCCATCTCGCAGAAGTCGGTCGCGGCCTCCATAAAGTCAGCGAAAGTATTTGAGTGAGTTAATAGCTGTGTCCCCATGAGATTGTACATTCGGACTTCCTTGCAGCAATCAACCAATATCGCTTGGGCTGGAACTCGAGACGATCTGGTCCTGATAATTTGGCTGGGAATGGAAGTGAGTACAGTTAGAGGGATTTACATCTCTCAGTGATGTGGATTGTGATGAATAGATGGATGTACGCGGTTGCCTCTCCGGCCTCTACGCCACAATGCGACTATCAGGGGAGAAGCTAATCGATAACCGGTGGCCTGCGCATGTACTAGGCGTAGCCAAGCTTCGGAGAGTTTGGTTTACCGAATCCTTTTCAAGGTGTGTCGTAGTATGGAGGAAGGCGCTGCGCAATTGTAGAATGACGACAGATATACATCGACTTCGACCTGCAAGGGTACCGCTCCTCATCCCGAAGCGGTTTTCGTGTAAGTACTCTGATTATTGGTTGTGACAACCTGCAAACCGGTGGGCTAGAGGAGGCTGGAATTACATAAGTAGCAATGGTTATTTTGCATTATACACACATGTGCCCCATTGAATGGGGAGACTTGGGACTCGATACCGGGACTGTTTGACGGCAGAACAAAGTTAAGTGGTTACGTCTTGGAGACTCTTGAGAGTGACCTCTATATTTTCCTCTGACAAGATAGTCATAGTTTCACCCCTTCTTCACCGAAAAAATAAGTGCCCAAGCTAGCAGAAGTTAGACAGTAGAAAAAAACAGTTCAGATATTATCTGAACTAGAATGTGAACCAGAATGTGAACCAGAATGTGAACTCTGTCACTGGAAGCTGAACTCAGATGTGAACTTGAAAAAACTTTGTCGGAGTTCAGTTTTGCGCTCAAGGTTCACATTATTGTTTATTTTCCTTCTCACGTGACGTTCGCTCATGATCTTCCCATGACGCGCACGCGTTGACTACATCGGACGTCGTTGAGTGGCAGGTTAAACGAGTCTCCCAAATTTGTTGAGTCACCCGGATAGGGCTTGTCCGTCAGTCGAAGCCCTCCAAGCTAGTGGCTGAACTAAATCTCTTCGAATCGTATTTGACACTGACCAAAAGAAAAACAGCATTTGGGATGGGCCTTGTGATCACGTGATTTCAGTACATGAATCAAGATCCAAGGCCGGGTGGCAGTAAAATTACCTGCCCACAAAAGCGAAAAAACTCAACGCGTCAGAGTCCCGGCTGTTGTGAAGATCAAATGGATGTGACTAGTTTGGCCTACCTACTTCAGTACATGTGACGCATATGAGATGGAACTTAGGCCGAAGTAATTTACTACTGAAGTAGAACTTCATTCTGGATGGTCCCAAGGATGAATAATTATAGCCTCGAAATACAATCCTAAGAACGCATATCTCGATTAGCTGATTGCCGACTAACAAACCCACGTTAACGAAACTCACGACTAAACCCCATAGAAGACCACCAGCAACCTGAGCAGGCACTCCCACCAGCAGTAAGACCCAATTACCGCCCAAGGAGAGCCCAGCTAATTTCGGCCGTCTCGTCCGCATACTTCAGAGCGAAGGAGCTTCTTTTTAGCAAGCAAAAATAAAAACAACACAGAACAACACACAAGCACCGTCACCACGAAGCCTGTAGCTCAAAATTCAAATTCGTGGCTTTTTGATGCAAGACGACATTGCCAATACGACCCTGCGCCTTGCATGGAGCGAAACGTTCAACCTTCGTAACACATGGTCTCGACAGTTGAAGAACGTCACGCCTGGCTTTGATGAGCCCAGGCTGTGGAGCGCGTGCATTGTCTAAATCAAGAATCAAGATGGCAGTCGTTCATTCGGGGACGAAAGCATCATGTTTCACTTTCGAGCCAGTTCAAGCTCGAGAAGTGCGTGCATGTTCTCGAGCTTGAACTGGCAAAGCAAATCCTGGGGGTGCGGTATGACTATGTGACTTTTTTGGGTACGATATAAGGAAAACTTACGCCTCAATTGAGGTTGAGGACTGAGAAAGGAATCCTCCGTAACCGACTACCATCGCGCTCTATTAAGTATTCCATCCCTGCATTCCTGTGGAACCCATATGTGGACTTGTTGGGAAAGGTGGTCCACCGTCGACGGATTCCTGTAAGTTCCATAATAAGCAGAACTTTCGGTATCTGCGGCAGCGTAGCGTACCAGAGCCTGCGGCCGGCGGATGTCCATCTTGAGCTGGTCGATCTCTTGAATTCTAAATTGATCTATCGGTGCCTCCCGTGGCATCGTCACCACTCTCCGGCCCAACCCCGCCTTGCGGTTGCCCTGATCGGAGTCGGCCATCTCGATCAAGCAAAATGATTGCCATGTAGAGCTTGAAGCGCAAACTATAAAATTTGCGAGGATATTTGGATGGGTACGGGGGTTGCGCATCCAATACTCCTTCGATAACTCGACCAGATGTTACGTAGGCTGGCCTTGAGATCCTAGGTGGTCGACGAGGCACTTAAATGTTGTGCCTGGTAGGGGGTGGAGTTAGGGGATGGATTTACATCGTCGAGTTTGCTCTCTCCCATAATGGGTGTCGTGTATTTCAGGGTGGGTGAATACCAACGGTGGCGGATTTTCCGCTTTCAACGCCCCGATATGACGACTAGGGGAGAAGGCGATCAATTATCAGTGGGCTACGCGTGTGTTAGGCGTAGCGGGGAGTTGGATAATTCCAATTGCTATGTCGTCCTGAGGGATCAAGGTGAGCTGCGTTAATATTTTTGGGCGATGGATCAGCGAGCGGCTTCGACTTCCAAACGGCTTCAGATGCTAAGGAAATTTTCACATCTTCTGGTTGCAACTTGAATGGGCGACTTGCATCTTGATACTGTGGTTGTCCGGAGCAAAATTTCGCGGTCAGTAAATTGATGAGGAGATGTGTCCGTAAATTGGACGCACCAGTACATATATAGGCGTCGTCTGTCGTTCTCTTTGTCCTCTGATAACCCTTCTGAAGTGATAAAACGAGTTTACAAGTTACAGGGTAGATTGAACCACTTTGGAGCCTAAGGCGCCGTCAAGTGAAGACTTGTTGGTGTGAGGTCATATTATGTGAGGGAGTTGGGGGCAAAAGGGCAGCAAGGTGGAGAATAGGGCGCCGTGTTCACGCAAATTTTGAGCCAAAAGCGGAGTGGATCTGAGGGATAAATGAAGAGGTGGGAGTACGCACCGCTACCTGCCCATGGGACCGAATTCACTCGATGTGTAACATTTCCGGCTGTTCCGAAAATCAAATCTGTGGATACATCTATCTACTTCAGTACATACAAAGCAACCTTCTGACACATGGACCGAAATTGAACTGGGTCAATGATTATGGTCGACTAGCTCCCCAGCTCAATATTGAATTGGGCATGACCATGCTTCGGGGTAGAGTCTTGATTTGAGTTCACTCAGGGTGTGTTGGTGTCCGGAATGTATGAAGATTTGTCTCCAAATCTCTGACGGTCAGTTCTTGAGCATCTCAGGACAATCTGGGTCACTAACTTTGCAAATCTTTCTTGCCGTTTGCTAAACGGTCTTGAGAATTCCAGAAAATCTCTGATTGTCCTCCACAGCTAGAACACAATGATCTAAGCTCTCTTCGGCGTGAGTATACGAGTTCCACAATAAGTTCAAGATGATTTGGTTGTTTTGCCATAGATAGCATATTGAGGGTTGAAGTGAATTGCTCTACGTCAAATTCTAGGATTAGAAGGAACAGGTGACAAAAGAAAACGTGAGATTGTCAGCTTCTTCCATAACTAGTCGACTCTTGAGGTCAACCCGAGGTATCGTTTCGTATTGTGTGAATGCACCATCATTAATTATAAGAGTGTGAAAAAACAAAAAGCCCGGAGATGGAGTGTGAAGGTCTAGCCAGAGAAATTGCCATGACACCTATCCATTGGTATCAGGCTCTCCAGCCTTGAGCACCTCGAGCTGTTGAGAAAAATTAAAGCTACCTGGTGAGCATCTGTAAGTATTGGGGTCCTACTGGAGCAGACAGGGTCCTCACAAATCCTTTCCAGCTAAATGCAAAACCTTATATGCCTTTGCAAAATTCCCAGTCTCCGCCTCGCTTTGTACATGCGCTCGATGTGTGGAGCACTCCATTATACTACAATGGTTTGTAAGTATTACAAACGGTCTGGTGGAGCGAAGGATTGCATCACTCACGCCCACTTCTTTATTAAAGCGGTTGTTTTGCACAAAACGAGGCTAAGTCAAGAAATGTCGCAGATGTATAGTAGGGTTCTGCATCTAGCTGTCAGCGCATTGTGATTTCTTCCCAAATTCACTGTGGCGAAGTTCAAATCTCCGGAATCGTGTGCCGTGTACCTGAAGTTCTTAAAATGGAGGGGAGGCCGAAAACGATGCTGTTGATGCTGAATTGGCACCCCAAAAATGTTTGAGCTTGTTTTGTGCCCGCTCCACGCCATACTGTACTTCTTTGCACGAATACACTGCATTCGAGTTGCATACAAGTGGCATGTCAGTTTTAATCAAAAAAATTTAATTTTGGATTTACTCACCTTTCTTTAATTTAGTAAAAAGTCGTGTCGTCGCGAGTTCCACAAAGGTTAGTTGGGGATACAAGGAGACTCACTTGCAAAGTTTGGTGCCAGCTTATGTAACGGTCCTGTTGCCAAACTGGAGCCGTCAAGTTGGAGTAGATTCGAGCTTGAACAATGTCGTCCACAGAGAACTTGAATCTTATTCCACCGCTCATAGAATCTGGACGCTTCCATCAACTTGTAAAAGCTGGTCAGACGATTTCAAGTTCTTTTTCGCCACTCGACAACTCCTTCTCTGCTTTCATCACCTACACAAGTACAGTCCGTGCCCAGCGCTGCACAAATTCGATTTTAAACCTTATCTCATTCATCACAGGATATACCAAGCAAAGAAAAAGAAACCAAGTCAAGGACAGACGAAGAGCAGCCCATCTACTTTTCGGGCATTGATGTTGTTCCCTCATCAGAGCGGCGTCTTGTATGTCGCTTTGATTTATATTTGGGTCCTATAAAGCCCTGATGGTTGTGTCTAGTTCATCACGGACACACTTATCATCTTTGCAGCATTCAATAACCTTGTGTTGTCAGCTGAAAACCATCCCGTTGGCTGGTTAGTCCAACAACTTCAGATAATGATACAGACTAAATGATACACAGGCTCCAAGATGATAATCAAGTAGGCTCAATGAAGAAACTTGCTATCGACTACGTCAATTTTATCAAAGAATGCTGGGTCCATGCTTCGGTAATGTTGCATTTTACTCGATCATCACTGTTCTTAATGCGTGATCTTGTAGCAACCAATACCTCGCCCTGAAGGTCCCCTACAATTTAGCAGTGATCACTATCGCAGTCTATATACGTGCTTCTCCTTATTCGTGGTTTTATACATGCCCGAACCTGGCTATGATCTGGCTCCGGTCGGAGACGAGTTGATGGAGTGGCTCAACATTCACTTTATCGAACCTTCCACAGAGGAAGGAGATCACTTGAGCGCTTTAGAAAAGCCGTGGGAGGATGAATCATTTTGGCCTTATCTAACCCGGTGCGTTTTCTTGCGGCTCGTGACTGTCAACGCGGCTAACGGCGACAAGAGCTATCCTCCGTGGCCTAACAAAATCGTCCGCGTTCTTTATGGGAACACTCTTGCGGCATGAGTCAGAAGACCTTCAACGCCTGACAACAACCCTAGACTCCTTGGTTAAGAATCAACCTCGGTTGCAGGAGTTCAATGCGGAAAGAGACTTTGCCTTTTCATTCCGCAGATGGAAAGATAAGGTTAAAGCGTTTCGTATCGAGATGGATGAAATACCAGAAGATAGAAGATTTGACGATTTCGACAACTGGTGGGATCGACTCAGCAATATTGTTGGCATATTGGAAGGTCGATCTGAAGTCATCAAACGCGTTTGTGAAGAATTAGGTGGCGACTGGAAAGAAGTTTGTGTGGCATGGAGTATATTTGTTGACCCACGAATGCAAAGGCAACATCTACCGTAAGAGACCCTCTTTTTTACATGCCCTGATGGTTTGACAACCTGGACTATTTCAGAGACGTCGTAGGTCAAGTTTTAGGCGACATGCCACCTGACCCAACGAATCTGGAAGACATGATTCACGCAGCTTTCTTTTCTGGACGACCCGCGGAAGGGTTGCGCAACGCTTCTCAACTTGATCGCTGGCTGGCAGCCCATCTGGCGTCCATCATGGCACCCCTACAACTAATTGACGCTGAGGAGGACGAAGAGTGTGTGTGCTTGGTACGCGCGACCCGATGGCGGTTCTAACTTTGTCTACAGCGCGGATCTTTCGACTCGAGACGAACATGTTTTGTCATACGCGGATTATCTCCATTCTGACCCAGCGCTTTGGAGGGTCACCGTCGAGTACATGTACTCATGTGGAGATGTGGGAAAAGAGAGGGCTGACGAAATCCTACTGCGTGTACCTCTGAGGTTACAGGAGCAAAATTCTGAAGAGAACAAGATCCGAGCTGGGGACGTAGTCGGCGTCCTTAAAGATGTCAATCAAACTTGTTTCCAGCATAAGCGAGAGGCTGCGAGACGATCTGTTTGCAGGGTGCGTTTCTTTTATCTTGTTTGAGCGGTGGCTTGTTCGCCAACTTGTCTCCATCCAGATAGCAGCCCAAACCCTCGTTCAAAAAAAGGACTACGGTTTGGCCGTATCATACTGCATCTCAGCTGAAGACTGGGTTGGCCTCGGCCAAGTCGTGGATCGCGTTCTGGATGAGTACATTATTAACGGTCTGTGCTATCTCAAAATATTCCGTTTTGCGGCTAATATGTTGAACTTTGAAGGTCCTCAAATATTCTCTCAATATGCGGTGGCGATAGCCCCTTCAGCTCAGAAACTTCGAACGCCTAAGGGGCATGGTCTTTCTGTGCACCGTCTGGTCTTTGCTGTCCAATATGCTCACTTGCACGAGCTCTTTGAACGGCACGAGTATCAAGAAGCCGCTAACCGCATTGTCTCAATCTTCTCCCAGGACGTAGTCCCAAAATCTTGGTGGGCAATCGTTTTATGCGACGCCGTTCAGCTTTTGGAATACGGTAATAAAAAAGATTCCCGTCATCACTCCTTGGCCGCTCAACGCCATACTTTCAGGTCCATCACTGCTATTTTCGTCTTCCAGTGCATCCTTTATGCTTCAAAAACTTAATGAGATTTTCATTCGGGCATCCCAAGGCTCAGGCGACGATTACCTGATCGTTTTGTCCCGTACACTCAAAGGTGGAGGGGAAACCGAAGCCTTGGAAAGATTGAGGGGCGTGCGATTGGCTTTAGTCCGCTATTTTGCGCGGTGTACTGTTTTCAGCGCGCATTAAAGTTAATACATAACCAGTTGAGCAACTTGTTCAATAATTATTTAGCTAATTCGCACAGAAGCTCACACTACACAATTTTTTACTCAGTCCGTTCACTTGCTTGTTCTTCTCGAAGGAACCTGCACTCAGAAGCACAAGATTGAATGAGCCCCCAACATCCAAACTGGATCAGCATTTTACTTTGCGTCGACATACCCTTTGTACTTTCCTTCTCGAGCTTTCGATCGACACTCCGAGATCTCAAATTGGCACAAGTCGTTATGTTTCCCTAGCTTCGTTCATATGGGTCTCGGGGCGTTCATATGTTTGTCTTGAAGTATTTCCGTCCCTTGGTGTGCGTTCAATCTCGCGATAGAGGGTTCAAAGGCAAAAGGCAAATAGTCAGCTGGCTGAAAATGCGCTTCATGCCCGTCTGGCATGTCTCATGATCAGTTCTAAGGGAGCTCTTGTACAGCTATAAAGCAGGGCTTCAGAAACCGGTTTCAATTCACCTTTCACGAAAATGTGTTTTACTCTTCATCTCTATGAGGAATTCTCCTGCCCCCACGAAGTTTTGCGAAAACGCGAAAAGGTAGGGATACTACGGGTCAAACACACCAACGGCATTTTACCAGAGTCTCTGATAGGTTGACTGTAACGGGGAAAGATGTGGCATAAGCCAACAACACTCCCGACAGCCACACGATTGCAAGAACATATGTGCTCAGCGGTTTGATTTTTTTTCTCATCTCCAGGTGGTGGTTGATTCTATTTTGCTACAGCATGCAACCTGATCAATCCATGATCTCGATGACGAGTACTCTTCAATGCGATGCTTGCCGCTACCCAGAAATTAATTGATGTCGTCGGATGATGGTTGGATCTTCTTCAAGGTTTTCAAGTTTTCAGATGCAGATATTGGAATTTTAGGCGAAGCTATCTAGTTCAACAGAGACTATTACCCAGTTTTCTCCGTGCGAACGGCAACCTACGAGAAGTATGGCAGGCGCTGTGTGAACACAGCGTCACAATCTAGCATTCACGGACCTTAGATGCGTCATTGCGGACTTGCGTTAAGATCCATTTAATGCGGACCGATGAGATTGACGCTTCTCTCAAGAAGGCTAGAACTCCTCGAATTGAACTTGACTCGATGTGCTACCGGCAGCTTCTAGCTTCGTTGACGCATTCAACGATCTCCCAGGCAAGATCTAGGCAACAGAGGATCCCAACGCAATTGTACGCAATGCAACAACATCCGTAGGCAATGTTAGACAAAAGCGTTGCAAGGCCGTTTTGCTGACTGCCGAAATATGAAATCATCGTGCCCCAACCAGGATTAGCCAAACACGTTCGTCTTGACTAGAGGTGGATGCGCGATATGTCCCTTTGGCCATGGAATTATTTCGCGCCGCGAAAGGGAAAACTTGCATCAGCGTAATTTATTTAATGTCGTCAAGTGACTAGCCTTTGTCTCTAAAGATATAGATTTTGTACGGCTCGCACGGCTTGTGTCGATTTCGCAATAATTTTTCCGAAAGGGTACGCCAAATAAAGACATTCCGGAGGAACGGTCATAAGAAAAGTCGAGGGGACGGAAATTACTTGTTAGGTGTCCGGACCGTTAAAGACTTGGAGAGATTTTGTTGGAGTTAAAATCGTCGCGCAGAGGGGGCCGAGTGATCGATAAGTATATGGGGCGACTCGGAGGTTGCATCTTTTTTGCCCTCGCTGGGTTGACGGAAAGTTCTTTTTGCTATGCTTGCAGCCGAGAGTAGCAAATAGCAATTAATGCTGTAATTACCTGTTTGAAAACGGACTGGTATGCCGCAGCCGCAATGTACCGTCCCTGCAGGCGCTTTTGGATGAAATGAGCATCGACGTAATGAAAGCGCGATCGATCTGTACGCGGTCAGGATGGCGGGAGCATCCTCAGGCTCTCTGTGAGACAGTTGAGTATGCTTGCAAATTGACTGTTCTTTTTAAACGTTCTTGGCGACGCCGCGAACACCTTGAAGAAAGGAACTGGTCAGTGGTGGGCTCCACGTGGTTTGTTGTGGCGCCGTTTACGGCGAACAAGTAATTACACTGGGCTGCCGCAAGCCTTTTCTCATACCCACAGATCTCTTACTCGGTATCCTGGATTTCTTTTCTTTTGCGCATAGTTCCTCTGCAGCATGGATGGTACAACGGCGGAGGACGGATATACATCCTCGACCGCTTGGGAGAGCAGCAATCAAAGCGAAGTTCGAGGCCACCCAGGATACTCATTGGATTCCGTGGAATCGTCTTCTCTCAACCTTCACGTAACTTCGATATCGCCATCACCTCGCTCAAGTTCAGATTCTGAACGAAAGTCGCCCAACAACTTTTGGCAGGATGCTCAGACTTCGCTGCCAGAACGCCGTGACACTCTTGCGACCATCCACAGCGTTGAAACGCCCTCTCTGGTTGACCCGAGCTTCGATGAGAATGTTTTGCGATCATTATGCGAATTGGATGTGCGTTATTTACTCTCTCCATGTGACATCTACTTTGCCTGATCAACACGTTTTAGTGTGGGGTACATCTACTCCTTGATCGAATTAAGCAAAGCATGGTCTCTTGTAGGGTAAGCGGCTGTTCAAGAGATCGAGAATCCCTCGCTGATATCTTCCACTGAAGGAAGCATCGGTATTTTTCAAGAAGAGAGCCGTGATAGAGGAGGAGTATGGAAAGACGTTACAGAAGCTGGCTCGGACGACATCCGAAGCGTATGCGTTAAACGACGGAAAGGCGGGGTAACTTGTATTTTGTATTGACTTGCTTGCCCCTCTCTAATCCTATCGTAGGTCATTCGTCTCTGCCTGGATGTCGTCAATGAGGGTGCATGAGGTGATGGCGGAGAATAGGATGCGGTTTGCGCAGCGACTCAATGAGATGAGCGACGAGCTTGCGAATCTTGTTAAGGAGGTGGACAAAAACAGAAAACAGGCGAGCATCCGTTATGCACCAATATCACTATCATATAACCTTCATTCCAGACTAAAGACCTCGCAACTCGGTATGAGCGTGCGTTGCAAGAGTCAGAGTCTCTGACCGAGAAAAGCAAGAACCGTTTGGACATAACCTCGGAAGAGTTGGAACGAGTATTACTTCAGAAGGAAGGAGAGTCTCTCAAGGAGACCGTAGTCCCCGGTCGGGTAGGCGGCGTTGGTGGGAAACGTGTGATCGGGAAAGCGGTGGCGAAGGGCGGTCTTCTCTTGAAGGGAAAGAACCCAGGGAATGCGAGTATCCGAGACCCACGTTTTGCTGATTCGCTGATAGTCTTTTTTTTTGAAACAGATTCAGCGACAGGAAGACGACATCAGGTCAAGAATGTCAACCGCGTCTGATCAATACCGGAAAGCCGTAACAGATACGCAAGCAATGAGACAAGAATATTTCAACTTTCAGTTGCCCCGTATTCTTCGTGTAAGCTTTTTGGGTCGCTCATTATCCACTTGGCCTGACAAAGATAAAAACAGGCTCTGAAGGAGTGTGCCGATGAAATCGACCTTGGCACTCAATATCATTTGACAAGATATGCATTTTTATTTGAAAGCATTGTCTTAAGCGACGGCTCAACTCTTGTCCCTGCAAACGAAGAAGGTGCGATGTCACCTCAGGCTCTTGTTTTTGTACCTACCTTGACTTTTGTTTTGAAAGGTCTTGGTCTGAAAGCCACCATCGAACTGATAGACAATCGAGGTGACTTCAAGACCTACATGCAAAACTACGCTTTTGCTCGAGGCGGAGCGGTGCCTAGGGGACCACGTCGTGATGGCCCTCAAGATGAAGGTTTCGTGAGCATCGCTGTCTTCTGCATACATGAGATATCGTATTGACCACCATAAAGCTACCTCCTCTTCCAACATTCGTTGAAAAGACTTCTGCCCCTAACACCCACCGCCCTTCCAACGGTGTCAACGGCGTTCAAGACAAGGGTCGACCAACTTTTGGTGTTGACCTTTCCGAACAAATGATCCGCGATAACGTGGAGGTACCGCCTATCATGCAAAAGTGTTGCGAGGCCATTGAGAAGTATGGTATTCGATCGCAAGGAATCTATCGAATAAGCGGAACAACGAGTAAGGTAACCAATCTGAAGCAGCGGCTAGACAAAGGTTTGTGACTAGATTTCTATTTCTGCGCTTCGTTGCCCAAGTCGATCTCGACATAGACCTGGACTTGGTTGACCTGGATACGCCGGAATGGTCTGGCGATATCAACAACGTTGCTAGTGTCCTCAAGATGTGGTTGCGAGAACTGCCTGATCCGTTGTTGACTTATTCGTTGCACCAAGGTTTCATCGAGGCAGCTAGTGAGCATATCGGACGTTCGGCGATTATTGCTTGCTGACTCCAGTAATTGCAGAGATCCAAAATGATCGACTGCGACACATTCGGTTACACGAGCGCGTCAACGAACTGCCAGATCCCAACTACGCCACCTTGAAATATTTCCTCGGTCATCTACACAAGTATGTACTCTGGCACACGGTGCTGAAAATCATGTAATTGGCAACCTTTCTCCCCAGGATAATTCAACATGCAGCCGAAAATTCAATGTCAGTACAAAACCTTTCTATTGTATTCGGTCCGACACTCTTTCGACAAAACGGACCGCAAGGTGGCTTCATAGCGGACGCACCACTTCAGAACCAGGTTCGACCTTCCACTGCGCTCTGTGCTCGACGCAACGTCAATTGATAAATGTTTTTTTTTTTGTAGGCAATCGAAACGATCCTTCAGCACTACACGGATATTTTTATTGACGAAACGGAGTGACAGTGCATGGCGACTTTTATTATGTATACCCTTAACACACCCCACCCTTTTCGTTCGCGCATGCTTTGGTCAAGGACGCTCTTCATTATTCGCTTTCTTTATCTATTCCATCGCACAGATATCCCATATGTAATATCACTATCTCAATATTTATCAGATCCTCTGTTTAATTTTATACAAGTAACCCAAAAGATGATATATATACACGAGTTGTGGCATGGATAAGTCTGGTGTTCAGACGACTCCAATCAATCCTGTCTGTCGATAGCCCAGAGAAAAGGAAGCCTAGGAAAGAAGAAAAGCTCCGTCTGCTATATGTACGATGTTTAATTTTGTACCAAGGACCACAGGGCGGGGGTATTTGCATCAAACACCCACTCCGATTGGAACGGGAAGATGATTCGTCGCAATGATGGGCACGCCACACACCATTCTGTGCAAAGGGCGAGCTCGTCCAGTGAATCGGCCCTTCCTACACCGTCTTTCCCCGTGGGAGACAGGTCAAGGACCGACAACTGATTGAAAGCGCACAATACGGCCGATAAACCCGAGAGTATCCTCTACAACTCCATCAAAAAAAACAATTCAATTAGTTGGGGTGTTTAGGGGTTGGGTTTGAAGGGTACTCACTATGCCGGAGAGGGCGTGATGGAGGGTATGGCGCAGTGCGAGGTTCACGCGCAGGTTCTTGATGGTGGGGAGATGGGTAGAGACGTTTCGTAGGAGGAGAGGCCGCGCTGACATGCATGAAAGATCTAATGACTTGAGGGGCTTACTTGTGTACGTCATTCGGGGAAGGTTATCCCGGTTGACGTCGAAGTCGTGCCCTATGAGGGAAAGACATTGGACGGGGCGTCCTGGCAGCAGAGAGGCTGCAGTGTCGGGTGAACCGCGGAAGGTGGTAAGATAAGGGAGCGCTTCGGAGGGGAGGTTAAGCGCTGTATGATGATCGGATAATATGAGGTGACGTAAATTGGGGAGGGAGCATAGGAAAGAAGTGAGGATGCTGGTGTAGAATTGGAGTCCTTTACCCCATTCTGCTCCGAGAGAGCAGGAGTGGAGCTGGGAGAATTGGCAGCCTTGGATTATCTGCTCGATAGTGTGAACGGTCTCCAAAGAAATGGCGAAATTCGTAGGTCCTAGGAAGAGTTCTAGTGATTCAAGAGCTGATAGAAGACGGACAACTTGAGAGAGGGCATCATATACAGCGGCTGCTGGGTAGGGTGATGGGGGAGATAGTTGGTCGGCTTGCCATCTGATGTGTAGTCTCTTAGTGAGGTCTTGAAGGTGTTTTCGCCGTAGCATAGATTGGCACCACCGTAAAGTTTTCTGCGGGGTTGGTGAAGACTTGGAAAGCACATCAACTATGAAAATAGAAGAGTAAAGCGCGCGCTCTGCAATGGTATTGAAATGCAGAGAAACACCAGAAAGCACAACGAGAGAAGAGGGAGAGAGATGATTGAAGATCGCTGCCCAGGTCTCGTTTGGAAGAGATATATCTGGATCTACAATGACATTGGAGGTGAGTGAAGTCATTCTATAAAGTGAGGGGTAGAGTCGCTTGCCAAGGAATTCAAACGACTCTAAATGTCACGGAGAAATCCCGGCAGAACGGGCAAAGGCTATTTGTCGGGCACAGAGACTCAACTCGATCGAACAGTTAAAGAACGAATGTTTGACAGATGGGTGATCTTGAATGATGGCGACCGATACACTGGCGAAAAATCTCAGTGTCGACGTGCGAGACAAATGGAAGATGCAGAGAAGAGATAAATAAGATAAAAATACAATATGGGTACATGTAGATCAGAAAACAATCACATCTATGCTCCAAAACCGTATAGCGTACGCCCCGATCGTTTCAGGGCATATACAACGTCGAGGGCTGTTACTGTCTTCCGCTTAGCGTGCTCTGTGTATGTCACGGAGTCGCGAATAACCTTGAAGCGAAGGGTCAGAGACACAATGAAGGTGACAAACAAGATGACCCACGTTTTCAAGGAATATTTTCAAAACACCACGCGTCTCCTCGTAGATGAGACCAGAGATACGCTTCACACCTCCACGGCGAGCAAGACGACGAATAGCGGGTTTCGTTATACCTACGGCGGCCAGTGAATAGATGGGAGGATAATAGTGATGAAGACACGTACCCTGGATGTTATCACGAAGAATTTTTCGGTGGCGCTTAGCTCCACCCTTTCCGAGTCCCTAGGGTGTAACTATGATGAACAACGATCAAGCTGTAGAAAGCGTTGAACTCACCTTTCCACCTTTTCCACGGCCAGACATGTTAATTTGATATGTAGAGTGGGTTGAGGAAGTTGAGTGTGAGTCACAAGTGTGCGGTGAAGGCGGTAGTGGGGATTTGACAAATGAGCCTGTGAACTATATATAATGGCGGCATGTGGCTGTGCACTATTTCGTTTGTTGATTCTGGATAAGCGGCGCGATCACATGACTATCACGTTCGCGTTCATATAAATCAACGGCACGTCAAGACACTTCCTCCATTAGCCCGCTACTTACGACAAACAACAACTTTGCACCACCACCACTACCACCACATTCACAATGGCTCGTACTAAGCAAACTGCTCGCAAGTCTACCGGTGGCAAGGCCCCTCGTAAACAACTTGCTTCCAAGTCTTCCGCTGCTCGTAAGACTGCTGTAAGTATTCGCCCTCTATGTCACTCTGCCACTTTGTTAATTCCTCCCAAGGCTGCAGCTGGTGGTGTCAAGAAGCCTCATCGTTTCCGCCCCGGAACCGTCGCCCTCCGTGAAATTAGACGTTACCAAAAGTCAACCGAACTCCTCATTCGCAAACTCCCCTTCCAACGCCTCGTCCGTGAAATCGCGCAAGATTTCAAGGCTAGCCACACTTCCGAACTCATGTCCCCTCACCGTACTGACATAGCCATTAGACTGATCTTCGCTTCCAATCATCCGCCGTCATGGCTTTGCAAGAAGCCGCTGAGGCTTACCTTGTCTCACTATTCGAAGACACTAACTTGGCTGCCATCCACGCCAAGCGCGTTACCATCCAACCCAAAGATCTTGCTCTGGCTCGTCGGTTGCGGGGAGAGCGGTCATGAAGAACTTTTATTCATTAGTTATTGGATCTTATTTATTGTAACTTTAGTGTACTATCTATTCATATCTCGCTTGTCAATGCTCTGTCGATTATAATTTAGAGTCTCGCACCAAAACACTGTGTTAAGGAACTAGTTCATCCTACACCGAAGCCAGTAAATCGACGCTCTTGTAATGCATTCACAACAAAAATGCGCAACCACGCATCATCGGGCTGATGAAGTGTACAACTTTGAAGTTCACCAAAGCCTCCTCACGAGCCGTCACGCGTCAAGACTTGTGGATTGCTGCGGAGGCTGGTCCGGTGCCTAGGCTGCGCTTTATGTCCGGCCTGTTGCACCCGTACGCGTTGGATCGCATCACAAGCAGTGCACCTAAGGAACCTGTGCCATGGAATATGGTCGGTGACTGTGCATCGCAGCGACGCAGCCCAAAAACATGCAAATTTTCTCAAGGAGGCTAGAAAAAGCTTGGCAGACCAAGGTGTTCCATCCAAATCGGGACATTCCCGCTTCGGATCCGCAGCGCAGTTGTGTTCGTCCAGGTTCGTCATTCTCTCTCTGTGTCCAATCTGTGTCTGAATTTCGACTATGACATCTTTTCGCAAGGAACCCCAATCCCACTATGTTATACACGCCAGTTGGAAATTATTTTACTGAGAAACACTACAGTTTTTCAAGGAGATGCTTCCTACAATACGCGAAAACGACGTTAGCCTCCGGCCGACTGACACTCAGCTTTCGCGGCTGTGCGTAATTCTAGCCGGATATCATCCCTAAAGGAGCACCCACGAAATGTCTTGGTGGCTGCCGGTTCGTCGGCCAGGCCAGATTGTAATTCCTCGATCGTTTTATCTACCTCTCCACTGAATTACGGCGATCCTGTTCCCGTTTATCGCACTCCTTCAAATACCACATCATTTTACTCGCCGGTCGAGCAAAGTTTCACCCCATCGTTCGTCCTATATCGATTTCATCGCGCCTCTCGTCTCCTTCGCTATCTATTTGCATTGCTCTCTTCTCGTCAAAATGTTACTCCCTTCAATGCCCCTATCCGTGGCTCTTGCTTTGTCGCTGTCGTGGCCAGTTTTTGCGGTACCTCACATGGGATCGTCGGCTGGACAGGTGATGGGTCTTAAACGAAGGTCGCCCTCCTCTCGCACTGTGGAAGAGTGGGGTATCTGGGCGAAAAATCACAAAGCAGGACTTGAAGCTAAATATGGTGCTGGGCAACCACAGAAGAGAAGTACTGGCACGAATCTGTAGGCGCTTTTACGCCCCCTGTCGCGTCCAACTTGTTGACATTCCGCTTCAAGTATCACAAATCAAAACAGCGACTCGAGGTATGCGTCCGAGACTCTCATTGACGACACAATTGTTGACCAAGTTTTTTTTATTTAGTTATTTTGGTTCGCTAGCTATCGGCACGCCAGCAGTATCGTTTGACGTTATCCTGGACACGGGTTCGGCGTACGTGCCTCCTCTTTTTCATATCCTTCATATTTTGATGATTTTCGTAGGGACCTATGGGTAGCTGGCTCCACATGTCAAACGGGCTGCGAAGACGTCCCAACGTTCGACCCGACCACTTCTACAAGTTTTCAGAACCAGTCGACCACTTTCAGCATCACGTACGGCAGTGGCCAGGCTGCCGGTGCGCTCGCGAAAGACGTCATCCAGATGGCTGGGTTTTCAGTGACGAACCAAGTTTTCGCGGTCTGCGATCAGATATCTTCGGGTCTCCTCAGTAACCCTGTCTCGGGTCTCCTCGGTCTGGGATTCCAATCGATCGCGTCATCGAAAGCGACACCTTTGTGGCAGACACTTGTTTCAAATGGCGCGTGGACGGATCCGTTGATGGCGTTTTATCTTACACGGTATGTTTGGTTTCATGCCTAGAAATGAATTAGATTTATGAGAACTTCTTAGGTACATCAACCAGAGTAACGCTCAGAGTTTGGAATTTGGAGGCTCGTTCACGATGGGTGAGTCGTATTTTGTGGTCATGACATCATATGAGGCTGATGTGCTTCATAGGTTTCACCAACACAAGTTTGTACACCGGCGAAATCGACTACATCGACCTCCCAACCTCCGGCTCATACTGGATTTTGCCTTTATCAAGTGAGTCTGAATGGCTTCATACTTCGTTACATGCTAGAATCTTATCCTCGTGCCTTTAGCCATGACCGTTCAAGGGACTCAGATCAGCTTACCCTCTGGCTCGGCTTCATACGCTGCTATAGATACGGGAACCACACTTGTGGGCGGGCCCTCACAATATATCGCTGAGATCTTCGCCCAAATTCCCGGTTCGACACCTGGAACAGGAAATTTCCAGAGTTATTACACATATCGTGCGTTATCCGCTTTTCGTTTAGGATAGGAATTGACAAGCTCTTGTTTGGTATATAGCGTGCTCGACCTCTGTCTCTGTTCAATTATCGTTTGGAGGAAAAAACTGGTCTATCAGTCCACAGGATTTTCAGCTTTCCCAGTTGACGAAGGAGCTATGTCTTGGTGCATTCTTTGAGCTGTCGACGGGAGGATCGGCGCCTTCATGGATTGTTGGTGACACTTTCCTGGTGGGTTTTTCTTTGATTCTCGCGTATCTATCGACACTAAGAACCACACCAGAAAAACGTGTACTCCGTCTTCCGCTACAACCCAGCTTCCGTTGGTTTCGCCAAGCTTTCTGATTTTGCTTTGGCGAATAGCGGATCTACCACCGAGAGCGTTCCATCCGCCACCATCGGCAGCGCCGCTACATCTGTTTCTGCGACAGGCAGGAGTCCCACACGTTCGACGAGCGATACCATCTCCGATATCAAGGTCTCGCGCACCTCTATAGTCTCAATAGCTGTCTTTTGGACGATCATGGCCATTGCTGGCCTGCTAATTTAGGCTTGACTTGAACATTTGGTATATACGATACACCTGTAGTTCTCATATTAATCACGCATATGTATAACAATACACATTTTCAAACATCAATTATAACTAACTGGCCACTATTTCAGAAACACTTGTTGTTCTGCTTGTGTAACTTCATTGCCAGAGCAACGTCCTTGACTTCAACAGTGATGCGTTTGGCATGAGTTGCAGCTGCTTGGACATCCTCAAATAAAGCAATGAGATACGCCTCCGAAGCGTCCTGAAGAGCGAGGACGGCCTTTCCTTGGAATCGCAGCTCACTCTGAAGATGTAGGGTAAACAAACAAACGAAAGAGGTATGTAAGGAAAGATTGACACACACCCTATAAGTGGCAGCAATTTCACGAACGAGACGTTGAAAGGGCAGCTTGCGAATTAGAAGCTCCGTCGACTTCTGGTAGCGGCGGATTTCACGTAGAGCGACAGTTCCAGGACGGAAGCGATGAGCTTTTTTCTCCTTCAAGTCGCCCTTGGTTCTCTTCTCGGAGCTCTTTATCGCGTATTGCGTCAGGATGGGGTTGGCGCAGATGGGTTTCTTGAAACCGACTTGTGAGAGAATATCAGATTGGGCTTTGATTGTCATCGTTAGTTTGTGCCGTAATACACATAGAGCATGGGACCTACCTCCTCCTCCCCGTTTTACATGTGGTTGAGCACGTCTTTTGATGCGAGGCATAATATGTGTGTAATTGATAGGAGTTAGGCGTGCATAGGAAGGAGGAACCAGAGTGTTGCGTTTTTATATGTTGCTCGAAGAAAACATTTGTATTGATGATCCTCAGGGTTGTTTAACTCTTAGAAGCTTAGAGAATGTGACGTAGTTGTTGAGATATTTTTGGACATGGGGTACACATGTCGGCGAAACGTAACTGAACAATAGATGGTTGGAGGGACAAACAGCATGCAGAAGAAACAGTCTCCCTAGACAGCCAGAAGTGTGAATTCGCTTGAGCTCAATATCGCTCCTCGTCTATTATCACTCTGAAGCGCTTGGAGATTGCAATTTCTGCCCCACCCACATAACATAACGCTGGTTTTCAAGAAGATTCGATCCAATATGCCAGATCTCCCAGCTTGGCTGGGCCAGCCAGGTATCCAGAAATTCGCGCATTACGTCATCCGAACGAAGTTCTGAGACGATCAACACTGTGGTCTGCTGCGGGATGGTGAGGTGATTGATAGTTGCTATAAGAGGGGGGATGAGAGACGGATGGTAGATGCAATCCACAACTAAAAGAAGGTCTACTGGATCTGGAGTATGGAGTTTTGCTCGTCGAGAGGCAGTGGTTGACTGAACGAGCTCCCAATCGAGTTCCTCAACTGAGATATTTGATCCTGGAGAACCAGAGGGTAACTTCGGCCAGCCAGCAAAGTTCAGGGAAACGTTCTTCTGAATCAGGGGTACCAATGGGCCAATGTCAGTCGCAGTGTAGTGTCGCATAAGGGGAGAGAACGCCACGCTGAGCAGACCAGTTCCAGCACTAAAATCCAGATAATTAAATTGCATCCATGCACGAATCAAGACACAGAGCCAACCCAAGTTCTAGAACATGCTGATTGCATAGTCTTTCATGATGGAAGAGACTATTCGTTGAGTTGGCGTAGTTTTGTTGAAGTACAAGTTGAGCAAAGTCAATACTATGAGGAGATTCATGAGGAACTTGGAATTCGTTCAGGACATATTAACTTGCCTGGCTCTCCAGATGACGCTGCCAGTGTCACCTTTACGCGTCCGCAGAGCCGTCTTGTCTTGGAAAAGTTCAAATTGAATAGTCTTGTCGTTTGCATTGCCACTCTCATGTCTTTTCTGCGCCTTTGACCTCTTACCTTTACGGCTGTCCTTGGACTTGGAATCTGATATGCCCTTCAAGTCGAAGATGATGTCCAAAACGTCTTTGCGAGAGTCGAGGTATCCTAGCCCACGAAAACCGGACGATTCAGTGTCGCTACCAGCAGATTGCAGGTTGGAATACAAGATGAAGATCTGGTGGTGTGTAAATGTATTTTAGTTGACAAAATTGGACATTTCAAGGCTGTAAAAACTTGTGACCTCTTCATCGACGTCCGTGATGATCTCCGATCCCGCTGGGAGTTGAACTGCCCCTCGAACAATGGGGTACTGGGTATCGTCCATGATGGAAATGGATGGAAATTGGTTGGTGACAGGTGTAAGGTTACTAGGTCCAACGGGCCGGTCAATAAACCTTAACCCTTGCCACGGGATGGCGACGAACGGCATCAACCTCTTTTTAGACCACTGGATGCACTGGCCGAGGTTTGCATGAAATCTATCTTCTCGTCGTAAACCAGCCATCGTCTCACCTCAATGCTGTGGGCGTCGTTACGATGCCAGTCTACTCGGCCGCCAGCCAGCGTTTTCTTTAGAAACTCGGTCGTCTCACCAAGGTTATTCTCTCAAACAGCCCAACCTCGAAATTTCTTCAGAATATCCCAAATATTGCGGCAAGAAAGCGCCCCAGGATCTATACCTTCTTTTCGGTCGAAAATAGGCCATGCCGGCCATGGGGAGGCGTTCTCGGAAATGGTTGGGAAACCAGGCATAAGAAATCAGATCTTGGTGAGTTGCTCTCTTGGGATTGGGGATTCAGTTTGAAGTTCTCACAAATTTCTTCAAAGTTCGTAGCAGGTGGTTCCTTTTTGGCATTTATGTATGCTGCATCCCAGACCAATATCGAGACCGACTATTGGACGAAAAAGATGACATCCACATCAAGTGTTTGGACATTCCAGAGTATCACAAGTACCGATTTGAAACGAGCTCAAAATTCAGAACTCATTAGAGTGAGTTTATTTCTCTTTGAAAAGTGCGTGTTCAGACCGATCGAGTTGTTTAGGACCTCAGAGAATGGTTCGCTGGACTTAATTTGAGGCTTCAGGAGATGCCGGGATTGATTCGTCCCTGGGTTGGGCTGGCTTTTGTGTCAGTCTTGCAGCCCTACGCGGATGCCTCCGAGGGAAAGCGACTGTGCTGGAAAATTTGTCTGTTTAATGCAGCTGTGTGGGTGGCATGGAAGGTTCGGCGGTGGCAAGGCCCCATGTCCATTCGTTTCATGCATAATCCTCTATCTGGACTATCGTTCACTCTCCTGACAAGCATGTTCAGGTAGGTTTCTTGTCGATCTTATTCTAACTTTTTCTGAATCGTTTATTGGCATAGTCACCGATCCTTCATTCATCTCTTGTTTAATTGCCTAGCATCAGAGAGCTTTGGTAAATCTCATTTTCATCCGAAAGTAGATTTTCTCAAAAAAAATATATCCCAGGATCTGCAGCGTACTTTTATCTTCTTAGAGAGCAAGGGAAAGCTGAGCCGCCAATACTGGAGTCTACAGCTGCCTACCACTTTCTTGCATTCTTCATATCAGGTACTTTCGGCTCCAAGTTTCTCATGCCGTTTTTTGCTTACCCCGACGACAAAAGCTGGATTATTCTCGGGCCTAGTATCTCACGTCGTCAACGCCAAGTTCCTTTATCCACGATTGGTTGCTCAGCTTGCCACCTCCAGCCAAGCGGTACAGAAGGCTGATACGTGGGCTAGTGCAGTCGCCGCTGCCTCTGCTGCCGCATCCACTGCGGCGAAGAAAAAGGTTCCCGAAATACTCCCAAGCCTTGGTGCTTCTGGGGCAATTTACGCTGCGGTGACGATGACGGCACTTGCGTTCCCAGATTCTCAAATTGCTTTGTTCATCCCTCCCTCTTACCCAGTTAACATACAGTGGGGTGTTGGAGGGTTGGTCGCGCTAGACATGATTGGCATTCTTCGAGGATGGAGGTACGCTACCGTCACGATTGCTGATTGTCTTGTTGCTGCTGACTGGACCTCGCTCATAGGTATTTCGATCACTGGGCACACTTGGGCGGCGCAGCATTTGGGGTTGCGTATTACGCGTATGGTCCCACGATCTGGAATCATATTAGACGGACTTTGGAGATTCAATATCCTTCTGACCAAAAGACATGACAGAAGTACGCAATCGTCATAACTTATACCACCTTTGAACGCTTGAAACGATTCTCTACAAGTACAGAAAGGACGTTCTGACTAAAACACTAAGGAACGCATGGCTCTGGACGAGTCGCTTTAGAACTCATCGACATAAGTTTCAGTGATGCGGTTCGACTCGAAGTCAATCGCAGATCCCAAGTTGGACGCGCCCTCCGTGTTGGGCTACAATGAAGAGACCAAGGATGATCAGCACATGATTGATCTCACAACCATATACAACATACAGGCAAATAGTTGATAAATGCCTTGAAAGTATCTTCAATCGCTGATACAAAGGAATTCAAGGGATCAACCACGTCTTGTAAATAGCCGATTGCAACGATAGCGGGTTTAGCTTTTAGGATTTCAGCATTCGTCTCGGCATATATAGGAAGGAATGCCTGCAGCAGAGCCTTGACAATGGTGATAGCCTTAATAGAGTCCAGGGTCGGGGTGTTCTATAAACAAAGTCGTCATCTCTTGTTGAATGTGATCTGAAGCAAGGCCTGGCTTACGTTGACATCGACCCCCAGCTCCTTTACATACGCTGCCATTCAACGTTCTGATGGAAGTGATGAAGTCCTAAACGGGTAAGTCAACTGAGCTTGTCCGTAGAAGGGTGAAAAAGCGATCCACTTACTTGAATTGTGTCGAGATTGATGGGTGCCGCTGCGAGAGTGCTAGTATGTGAAAGCTGCAGCGTAATCTTTCCAATATCGACGAAGAGTTATTTCTAAGGTCTGAGTGTTGGCAGGCGCGGCGACGACGAGGGACAAGGACGGCGAGGCTGGCAAAGAGGCGCATTGTGCGGAACTTCCGAAGACACTGGCAGGGAGGGATAAGTATTATTGTCATAATATTATCTTCGTGATTAAAGAGCAATTGACTCGAGATATCCAACCCTAGATATATGGCTGCGAGATGAACTTGAGGTGAATCGATGAAGAGTGACACGAATCACTGTCATCTGGCAACGGAAGTGGACAAAAAAAACTTTC
Source organism: Laccaria amethystina LaAM-08-1 (assembly GCA_000827195.1). NCBI lineage: Eukaryota > Fungi > Basidiomycota > Agaricomycetes > Agaricales > Hydnangiaceae > Laccaria > Laccaria amethystina. The sequence continues at coordinate 194,375 of KN838545.1, read as the reverse complement.
TTTATGTGTAGACCCAATTTTCTCTCAACAATCCTCAAAGATCTTTGAAGAAATTAGACTCCCGGATTTTCCTTTGAAAAACCTTGAGTCGTTCAAGACTTCTCCAGACGTAAATGGTGCAAAGAGAGGTAGTGTACTAGATATGCTGAAGACGGGCGTATATGTTATGCAAGGTTCAAGCCAATGTTCCAAAGTTCGTTCGAGTTCCAGAGATTAACCAGAGATCATGACTGCGAGGGATGAAGAGCAAGAAGCAATCGCTGTGAGTAAGGAGAGCTCGTCGTAAAAGAAAGCTCATAGCCAGCCCGATTCGGATTTAACGGTTTCAATGAGCCTCAGTAAATGGAAGACCAAGAGTCCCCATTGATAGAGGCACGATGCACATCCTCGCGGGTTGCCGCTGACTCAACAGGGCGTCGCAGCTATGTGGTGCGCAAACTGTTCTCCATTTTTTACAAAACGAGAAGCTGGTCAACGACACCATCGGTGAGTAAGCGTTCTGACACCTGCAATGGTCAAACTTACGGTCAAGCTGCTGCTGCATGATCGGGATTTGTCGGGCAGGATCGACTCCTGGAAATGCCATGAGAGGGATGTCGGAAATATCAACTCTGTATACGAAGAGGTACTGTGTGAGGCAGCTTTGAGAGAGACTTTGGAATAACGGGGGAGTTGGAGAGGGATTTAAACTGATTCAGAAAAACAACGCTTTGACGTCACGTTGTTGCCTTCGGTCAATAATCCCCCAAAACACCTTATGCTAAACGCGTTCGACAGGCGCCCTATTGCGAAATGACTGAGTTTCAAAAGCAGAGCGAGCGACGCGAAAAGCAAGGAATTGTGGCACACGGTCCTGGAGTGTTTTCGAACGTCAAGGAGGATACACACAAGCCCAGTGACTGTTCTTGGTGGGCGGAGACATCTTCCTCCAAACGGAACGTCTACAATCATAAATGTCATTTATGTGGGAGCTCATGGTATATCTTGCGACGAAATAGAAAGTGAAATGGTTTATCTTGGTCGAATGGTACCAATTACTTCGTGATGCAGATGGCGCGGCGTTTCGCATACCAATGTATGAGGGGTCTGTGCAACTTGCAACCTTTCCAGCACTTCAAAAGCTGCTCCAAGTAGCAATTTCATGAGAACAATTGAACCTGACGGAAAGGTAAACGACGAACGTTATAGTGGCTTACAGCCAATGGCAATCTTGATAAGACCGCGCCTTGTAACTGCATCATCTGGGACGTCCTTAAAACCATAGCCTGTAAGATAGGCCATGGCGTCTGCTTCCGAAAGATTATCGACATCGGCGACTGATTGTAGAGGTGGTAAACCCTTCTGTTAAGTATGAAGTAAGGGACAGCTTTTCAGATGAGACGTGAAAATGGGACGAACAGCAGTGGGGTCATCTCCATTTATAAAACAGACAGTGATGAACGGAGAGGCAGAACCGTCGCCGCTGGCTGCATTTCTCCTCTGTTAATCAAAAGACAAAATTACGAAGGGATAGCTTAAGCATATTTAAATACATGCCCTCGCGAAGTTGGCTTGCAAGCGATAAATCTGCTGCTGACTGCGACGAATTTGCTGTAGAAGTCCAGTTTGCCGTGATGAGAACAAAAACTCCATGAGAGAGATGCTTGGGCAGCTTTGAGGTGAGGAGAGGTTGAGGAGAGGATTTGAAACTGTTTGCACTGGAAAGCGCAGTCAGCCAGCGCTCTTTGACGTCAGAGTGAAGCATACCTGTCAAACAACTCCACGAAAAAAACCTTATACAATTGAACGGGCGCCATGTTGCGAGAGAGAGAGCGCGTTTGAGGATCGTTCATAGTTGAAGAAGAGGATATGATTGGTGGCTGTGCCACGGCTACCTGCATCATTCCCTATCACTCCCAGTTCATGATGTTTTTCTACATCTCCTTCCTCCGTCCCCCTCCTTATCAAGCAGCGCCCTACAGTAACATAGTTATCGCGCCTCAAATAGCCAATGACTTGCGCACGGAGCAATTCGAAGGCTCACAAGACATATTTTACCTCTGGTCTCAAGAACGCCCACCCCAAAAAATCCCAAATGCGACAGGGAATCCAATAATTACAACGTCGCCTCGTAAACTGACTACGTGGCGACAAGCTAACGCGTATAAAGAAATTCCTGTGCCTATGCCACCGAATGTGCGCGAAGGACAGTACTGGCGGCTTTTCTTGACTGGGGCACCAAACGCTCAGAAGGCCCTGGAGATCGATATGGCGGAAGGTGGTGTCGGGAGGCACCCGTTCCCTGTTATGTCTATGCCTATTTTGTTCACGGCGCGGTGTGGGAAGGGAGCACAGAAGCAGGAACACGTCGAGAGGGTGTATAGGTTCCCGAGAAACGAATCAGATGGTGGGAAGAGGGATAATCTACCCATGGATTTAAAAATCACGGAGCAGACCTCGTTTGACCTTGATAAGGTGAGCATTAGTCATACTCATGGAAAGAACGATTTCTGATGCTGTTTAGAGCGTTTTAGAAAATTTGGGATAGTGGGATTGGATTAAGCTCTTGGTTGGTTGCCCTCTGCGGTCGTACCAAATCAGATTTGGATAGTGTTGCCGTTAGACGGATGAGGGACGCGTTGTTTTCCTCTGAACGTCGTACAATTCTGGAACTAGGTTGGTGTCGAGCTCATTTCGTCGTCTGCTTGAGCCAATCCTGCGTTCTAGGGGCAGGAACGGGCCTTGTCGCAATTGCGATTGCAGCATTACGATCTGTAAGTAGTCTCGCCGATAACATTATCGCCACCGACGTCTGTGAGTTTCTTGCATCCTCATGGGCTCAGCGTAATGACAAGAATCATGATAGCGTCTGCAATGCCTCTCCTCGAACAAAACATCTCAAACAATCAGCACACATTTACGACGTCTCCAAAAGCGGTCGTACTAGACTGGGACGACGAAGACCTCCCACAAGATGTCACCAGCCTCGAAGACGGGCTTGACGCCATTGTGTTGGTACTCTATCCCCGCCTGACCTTTCAACACAACTGATGTGATCTGTTAGGATGGCCGACGTCACATACAACACTGCGTCATTCCCCTCGCTCATTCGGACTCTCGATAAACTACTGCACTTGGGCTCTAAACCGCCTGCGATCCTGTTGGGATACAAGGAAAGAGATGCAGCTGAACGGACGTTGTGGGATATGGCAGCCGAAATTGGGGTAGACTTTGAGCAAGTTGGTGAGAGAGTGGGAGCTGGCGGTGCTCCTGTTGAGATTTGGATAGGACATCTGCGAGAGTAGCTTTCCGGATTGAGCGGACTTGAAAAAAATTGAGCATTGAAGCACTCTACAAATGTATACCAATTCTACTGTTCACTCATCCTCCTCATCTTCTTCGTCCGTGTCTACAAGGGGGATAAATCGCCTCCCTGCTCTCTGCTGACGTTAATGAACCATGGGAAAGCGAAGACATAATACAACTCACAAAAGGCGACCGTCGTTCTCTTTGTCCCTCTGCGAGGTTGACAATTGGCGAGCTCTTGATCGCCTTGTCAGTGAAAGGAACTATTCCTTGAGCCGGAAGCGTGTGAGTACTTGGAACTACGTCAGGCTCTGGAGCTTGAGTATTCTTGCGAATTGGTCGAGGGCGGGGACGAAAAATGGTCGAGGCTGTAGCTGCCGTTGGGATTTCCGACTGAGGAGGTTCGGTGAGATTTGAAATTGAGGACGGTTCGGGAGCTGGTGTATTCTTCGGCGGAGTTGACTGTTGAGGGTGTATCGCAGCAGCAGAAGGGGCGCGAACAGGCAATTTCAGCGCAAAGGCCAGTTGTGGATTCCCGTGGCTCGCAGAGGATCTGGGTTTCTCAGTGGGTAAAGCCGGGATCGCTGCAGTTGCCGAAGTTGGTTTGGATGAGCCTGGGGGTGCATTGCTATTGAGAGCTGATCCTGAGGTCGACGTGTGGACTCGTAGTAAGCGTGGAGGGCGTGTAGCAGATGGTGTTATTCCAAGCACGAGAGGTGATGAAACCCTAGATAGCGAAGTGTTCGAACGACTTGATAGGCGGCCTGTGATAGAGGGAAGATGTTCGAGTTGCGCCAGGGAGAGATCTGCGAGGGGCCGACGAGGAGTTACGTTGCTGAGAGAGGCGGACGAGGTGTTGGCTAGTCCGGCAGGAGACGTTGAAGTCCTTTGGAGCTGTTTTAGGAGAGAAGAGACCATCAAAGGTTTTGGCGGTTCCTTGTCTGGAGGCGACATTGCTGGGCGGAGTGTTTCGGTCTCCGAATCCCTTCCGACTGATATAGTTTCTGGAGCCTCTATCGCTTTCTCGAGACGCGCCCGCTTGGCTGTCAGTGGGGAAGATAAGGGCGAAGAGGAATTGGCATCTACATCAACATCGGAGTGAGTCCTTTTTCTGGCTAGCATCAGAGTTTGGTCCTGGTTGACTCCAGTCGACGCTTTAGGTGTCATAGAAACGGCTCCAGCTTGAATAGCAGCACGAAGGTCAGTTTTGAGGGACTCCAAATGAAGCGGAATAGATTGAACGAGGGGCAGTAAGGGTAATACAGAAGCTAGGATCGTCCCTTGCTGTTCCTGGAGAGTTAGAATGGCTTGCATCTGTGTTTGAAGAGCCTGTGAGTGAGTTTGGTTAAACTTGAAAACGAGGAATAGAGGATATGTTCAGGTTCAGAATGTTCGAAAAAGACAGAAGCATGTATTCATACAGCATGAACGGCATCGAGGCGCTGATTCAACCCCTCTAGTCGTCGGTCAACGTCCTGGAAAAAGGCGTCTGTGGCCGGGGCTTGTGTTGGGGTTCCAATTGACTTTTGAACTTCCTTCTGACTTCTATTCACTAGAGATAGCTGTAGTCAGCAAAAAAATGTATGCGCATAGTTCAAGCCAGACGGATGCACCTAGATCAATGACATCTCCAATGAGGGTATCATGCTCGCATTCGAATAATGTGCTTGTCGTCTTGATCTCTCGTTTCGTTTCATCTACGACGTTGATTAACTTGTCGACTCTGGCAGAGAACGCTTCAAAGTTGGCCTGCGTATCATGCAGTAGCACACGCATCGTCGTCGCATTTTTATCAATAGGGGCAATTGGTGGTAGAAATCCAACATTATTGGACGCCTGCGCATCTTTCCTGAGAAGGTGGGTCCATAAAGCCGTCGCCCCCGTCCGCTGAGGCGCTTGAAAGCTCTCTGGCACAGGCAAAGAAGTCGTGGCGCCATTGAAAGGATCCATGGAGTTGTTTGGCAAGTATCGACGAGACAAACAACGCGAGGTAGTTTGATCACGTGCTCCCTCAACCTTTGTTGAAGACTTTCAGAATGGCACCTGCGCGCCGAGCTCGCTCACCCACCGACTCCCCCAACGAGTCCGATCCAGAGACCGAGCCAGAAACGCCGAGACCACAGAGGTCTGGTATCAGGAAACGGCTCAGCGAGGTGTACAACCCTGATAACGATGCCAGTTTCGTCCAAGACGCGGCGGGGGTGCGTGTACCCCTGAGATCTGTTAATATTAACGACGACGCTGCGGAGAAACGGAGGAGGAGGAAGAGTACCAAGATTACGGTCGTGGAGAACGCTATGGCTGGACCGTCGTCGGAGGGTACTGCTGCGAATGATGCGCCAGAGGCCTCGAGGGCGGCAAAGCAGAAACAGCAGCTCAATTCCGTGGATCCTACATCGCTGCTCAACCTCCCCCGGGAAATTATGAGCTCCAACTTTGAGGAATGGATGAAAATGGCCACCGATAACGTACGCCCCTTTCCATTCTCTTCGCTCGTGCATTTTGACTCATCGACGCGAAAAGAAAATTAACGCCGCCAATTCATGGAACACGGCTCTGATTGACTATTTCCATGACATGTCATTGTTGAGGAACACAGACGATAACTCTATCAACTTTCAACGCGCGTCGTGTACGCTCGACGGGTGTGTCAAGATCTGGACAAGTCGCGTGGACAGTGTTGGCACCGAGACGGGCAAGCTCTTGAGCAACCTCGCTTCTGGGGGAAGAGACGACGATGGGGAGGAGGGCGACTCTGACAACCCCGATGCAGACCCCAGCCAGCCAAAGAAGAAGAAAAAGACCCAGAGGCCTGGGGCCACATTGGCTAAAGATGCCGAGCAACTGAGGAATAAAAAACCAGATCTCGAGTTCAGCGTTGACCCGCTGTTTAAAAAGACATGTGCCGATTTTGACGAGGGAGGCGCTCATGGGCTGTTGATGAATCATTTGAGCTTGGGACTAGGTGGTGATGGAGGCATGCGGGTCATTTTTGACGCGAGTGATTCCGTATTCAAAGTCGAGGAAGGAGATAACATGGATGAACCCGAAGACGAAGTAGACCTCAGTTACTTGCGCAGTAGGTTTTAAGCTAATTTAAAGACTTTTTTGACGCATAATTTTTTTTAGAGGAATTCATGCCAGACCTATCTGTTCTAGAGGATAAAGCCATCTCACATTCCCTAGCAGACTTTTCCTTCGCCAAAGACGCCTTTACTTTCGATGATACCACCTTCTTCCAAGACAACCCCCGGAACGATGATGATGACGATGACGACGATGCAGGCGGTGACGGTGACTTCCAAATGGACGTCGACGGCGGCGGTGGTGCCCCCGTCGAGGATTTCTTCAGCGGAGCCGACGCCATTGGTGGGGAGGATTACGGTGGAGGCGGCGATGTGGGTGGGGAAGACTTTGGAGGGGATCAACACTCCAATGGCTCCGTAGGTCCTGGGGGAGAAGGCGAAGGAGGCCAGCCAGGGCCTTTCGTGCCCTTTGATCCTCGCAGGCTACCGAACGAGCGCGATTTGGTCCTGGCGATGACTGACGCGGATGGAGAGAGCGGCGCTCTTGATTACTTTGACCAAAACTTGCTCAAGAACTGGGCTGGACCCGAACATTGGAAATTGAGAAAACTAATTCGCAGACGTATGTTGTTTTTCTTGTACCAAACATATCCCATACTCAAAAGAATCCGAACAGCCGCCGCAGAAGGAACCGCTGCGACCAAAGCGACCAAAACGCGCCAAAAGAAAGAAGTCGCCAAAATCGACTTTCTCACTCCTCCTGAGAAAGATCTCAAGGAGATTAGCAAGGAGCTCTTCGCTCCTGTGACAGGTAAAGGTGCCGGGATCAACTTACCTGGCACGGGCCCTGGAGCAAGAAAGAGTAAGAAGAAAAAGGAAAAGAAGGACGAACATCGGTTACCTGATGATATGCATTTCTCAAGTCGGCAGCTTGTCACGTTGTTTTTGAAGCCTAAATTCTTCGTATGTCTTTTTCTTCGTCTTTTTGTGGGTAGTTGTCAACGTGGTGGCAGCTGAAAATGCGTGGAAGAAGAGCCAAGTTGAACGAGAATGGGGATGGAGAGGTTGATGAGAATTTCTGGGCACAGGCTGCTGCGGGTCAAGCTGCCGCTGATGATGACCAAGATGGGGATGAAAGTAAGTTTTCAGGTTGCTTCCCAAATGCGCATGGACTAACGTCAAATTATAGCAGGTGCTGTCCCATTCAACACTCAGTTCTTCCACGACGACTATGACGATGGGCCCGGCTTCGACGACGGCTTTGATGGCGTTGGCGTGCCGGAGACAGATGCAGGCGAACAGGACCTGCTTGCTGCTACTCAGGGCCAAACTCGCCGTGTCCGTCCTGAGACAGTTAATTACGCGAAGAGGGCGAAGCGTGTGGATGTTAGGAAATTGAAGGAGAATATATGGAAGGGGTTGGATATTGTGATTGCGAAGACAAAATTGGATGATGACAAGGAAGACGACGAGAGCATGGTTTGTCTTTTTTCCTCTTCTCCGCAGCCAAAAAGAGAGGAAGTTAATGATTATAACGAACAGGACATAGACGAGACGCCTGGCCCACAACCAACAGACCCGAACGAATCTCGACAGTTCGGCCAGGTCATATCGGGGTTACAAAAGTCATACCCGAAGGACAAGATGGAGGAGATCAGCACGAGTTTCTGTTTCATCTGCTTACTGCATTTGGCGAACGAGCAGGGTTTAAAGCTCGAGTCGGACGCAGATAAGGTACCGCAGGATACTATTATCCCGGATGATGATGAGGATGAGGGTATGGACGGGGAGGTGCCTGAGGGGGATAAGAAGATTGGAAATATTTGGGATATTAAGGTTGGTTATTTGCAGTCTTCTTTCAACTTCAGAGGCTGATTTTGTGACTGTAGATTTATCGAGACCCACATGCAACACAAGCGTGTTGAGCGCACGTTAACTTATACTACTGTTAAATTATCTTATGTTCCCCCTATTCTTTTCTATCCTACCATCTCTCTCCATTGCTGTTCCCGTGTGCTTTTTGTGTATGGCCATCCATCTCGCGTCGGTTATCAGATACAATTCAGCTATCCCGCTCACGCATTACAACTGTTGTATAATCACCATCGATCTTCGTCAATGTAGCTTTTCTTGTTTATATTGCGTACATTTCTCTCACACACGAGTAGACGCATAAATGTGCATAGGGCATATAGGTGGTGTATACGGTTTACATAGTACACAGAGGCGGTAGTGATACAGTTGGAACTGAGCTAACAATACAGTAAAATCAAATCCTAGGGCTACAAGTGGTTGTCAGAACCAGGCTGTGTGTGCGGGTATAGGCTGGTAAAAGTCGTGGATATGGCAGGGATCATGGCGAAGTATACACCTATCAAAAGTGCAGGATGTGAGAGGATCCGAAGTGAAAAAAAAAATATCAATGTTTGGAAATCCACGAATTCCAAAGACTCTCGTATCGCTTCTGGTACCGAGAGCTGATCTCGACAAACTCGGAGAATGCTTGTTTGGGCAGCTCGAGCAAGCCCTGCGAGGGAACGTGAGTGGATGGGAAGATGGTGAGGACGTCAGAGGACGCGATGCGCGCTTTTGGGACGTCCGAGGCGAGGAAGACGCCGTCGCCGAAGAGGGAGAAGGTATTGACGTCTAGGTATTTGTCGCGTTTTGTGTGGGAGCGGGTAGCTGTGATGGGGTCACTGTCAGAGATGTTGATTAAAAAAACTTGGGGAAATGAAGTACCTTGGACGACCATGACTTGACGCTTGACGATGGCAATTGCGAGGGTTCCGTTGGTCAACATGATGGTGATAGAAACGGTCGTTATAGAATGTGGTGTAGATTGGCTCGCGCAAGGATCGCGGCAGGATGTAGATGCCAATGGGTACCGTAGCAAGTACTTGCTATGAACTTAAGATATTGAATCGCCTGGGATTTATAGCTTTGGAGGCTATTGTTCCTGATTATAACGAATACAATGCTCGGATAAAGAATAGGGCACGCTGCAGACTAGCACAGAATTGCACATGGTCGCCGAAGTAAGGGATGCACAGTGGTGTAATTTTAGTACAAGAGGCATGTCTAATTTAGTTGCGCCCACACAAACAAACATCCCTCCTCGCAGAGTCACAACGAAAACGCGTCTTGCGCCTTGTTCATTGCCCATACCCATACACGACATTCTTGTTCGCTCTTTTCTCTACTACGAACTCGGCGTCTTCATCCATCCCAACAAGACTCCAATAAAGGCTGTTTACTTCTGGTCGCTGTCATCCCAGGATTTTCAGCCTATTGTTCAGGAGAACAATAGTCACCAGTCTAGGTCTTCTATCCCGTGCTACAAATATAGGGTTTAATCGTGTTCTCAGCCACTATCGAAAAAAATCAGGTTATGGTCACCTGCTCTGACTATTGTCTGACAGTGACCACTGATAAGGTTGATTTCTCATGGATGCTTGCGACATTCTATCCCTTGAAGAGCTTTTCAACGGTGACATCATCACATGAGCGGCATTTTCGATCCCACCTCCTTGTTATCTTGGTTTCCCTATCTGTGATACCACTTTTCAACCTGGTGGATTATCTACGCAAAATACAAAATGGCTTGCAAGGACCCTCTGCGTTCAACTTGAAAGAACAATTCTTAAGCTTATCAACGGCAACACTAGTAACCGATTCTAAGCAACGGCTTGAACAGTGGACTGCGTGTATAGGCTAGCACTACTGCCAACTCAATTCTCGTTAGAGAGGTCCAGTTGAAGATACAGTTGCGATCTTCAAAAAGAAGTGCCGCAGGCCAAGCTTTATTCGTCGTATCGTCTTATATACGTTACTGATTGGTGCGACACGACCCGAGACTCCAGAAGTTTCTGTACTGGCATCACGTTCACCACAAACCTCGAAACTTACAAACCGTACGACTTCCCTATATCGCTCAAACGTACTTGAGTATGGTTGATTTCATCGGATGCGGTTGTTCGCCCCTTGGCAAATTTGACCAGCATCCACGCAACACAACAACCCATGGCCAAGGACAACATGAGGAACCTTTCTTATTGTTTCAATGCTTGGGAGGGGGTGCTTCACGGTCACGACGTGCCCGAATCCTATTGTTTTGTGGAGATGTTTGAGTTGAAACGTGTGGACTTCCTCACCTCCACAAGCCGCTCAGGAGTCCAGTCTGTCCCTTGTCGAATCACGATGGCAAGCACATCGCTGAAGAGCAGGGCGCCAATTTCGTACAGCTTAAAAGGCTGTCTTAGGTCAAACGAGCTCATCTCGTCAGGTTTCGCCCTTTAGCGCATGGATTCAGCTGGTCATCGAGCATCTCAGGATATGCACTCTTTACCCCCTTGGGTTGACTCTCCGGAAACTGGATCTCTGCCTTTAGGTGGTCTTAGGAGATTCCTCAATCGTACTACCTCTACAGCTTCCCTCAACACTATCAACACACTCCTACCTCAATATTCGGAACGAACAATATCAGCCCTCTGGGGCGACGATCTTGGCGCGCACAGTGAAACTATTCATTCTCAAGCCGACGATAACGATAGTAGGACCTTATCCGGGGGCGCTTCCCATTCAGAAAATAGCAATCCTAGGGTTTCGGTTGTATCAGTGCCCCCCCGATATTCGTTCGTTCCTCCTCGATATTCTCACCTGTTCGAGATTCCGGCCCAGCAAGTCACAGCAGAAGGGGTCTCGCGCACCGAACACACATACAGCATCTGCAGTGGGTTGAAGAACAAGCCATGGGCTACGATTCGTGTATTCAGCCAACCTCCGCTCGGTGCTTCACCGAGACACCAGAAGTTCCCCCGCTTCTCAAATGGCGATATGATTGCGGGTTTGATTGAGTTCACGCTGGATAGCCCTCAGACTGTTAACTCTGTCACTGTCTCCGTTGGTTTAGATTATTTATCAGGGATGCATAGTGTACTGATCCTTTTCGTTAGGTCCGTGGGCGCGTCATAAGAGGTTACCTTGCCGAAGAATCCGACACATTTCTTGACCACCAAGTCAGCATCTGGACACGTGCCGATGGGGATCCCCGTTCCCCACAACCAGGATCCACGAAAAAGTTTGATGGAAGACTCAAGGGGGCGTACCAGTTCCCCTTTGTGTTTCCCTTCCCCACCCATGTAGATATATCGACTTCTACTCCGTTCCTTCCACCCTCATTGCAAACTTCTTCGGGCTCTATGTCTACATCCAGTTCGAGTCCTGCGACAGCGACAATGTCGAGTTCATTTCCACCTCCCATCGTGCCACCTAGTTCACGCTTCCGTTCACTCAGTATACCCGCGAATGCCACTTTTTTTTCAGGTTCGAAGAACCCCTCATCTGTACCGTTGAGTACGAATGAAACACCACAAAATGAAGTTAATCCTTCCCCCGTGGCAAATGCCCCAGAAGAGTCAGAGAAGGCGAGACTGAAACGAGCAGCAGAAGAGCAAGACCGAGCTCGGGCACAACTTGAAGGCAACAGTTCATTGAATTCCCTTCCAATGCATGTATTTCCTATTCCTCAAACTTTCTTGGAGCGTGGCATTCACGCGAACGTGCAATACGAGCTTGGCTTACATATTGCGCACGGGATGCTGCGTCCGGCTAGCAAGTTAATTGACTTCACTTTTTCGAAGAACATTTGACTAACGAAACTCATGACTAGATTGAATACGACAATCGTTTATACACCTTCTACCACCCCTCCCCCAGCTTCAGTCGCTCGCCAGCGAGCGTATTCTGAACGTGCACCGCTGCCCGGGCCAGCACAAGATCCAGATGGATGGCAAACTCTCCCGAAAGTTACGGTTTCTGAGGAGCTTCTAGGCCAGCAAAAAGTAGAAGTGGAATGTACACTCTCACTTGCCAAACCCGTAATTCTTGTTATCTCTACTTCCCCGATAAATGATTAACATGTCTTTTCTTAGCTTTGTTATACCCGTGGCACCATCATTCCTTGCTACTTGACCCTCAAAAGCTCAAATTCCCATGTTCTCAGCCTCTTGACACCCAAGTCTCCCTTTGTACGGCTCACACGGCGAGTCCGCTATGCCCAGTATTCGTCACCAACCACTGCAAACGAACCATCGCCTTCCGGTGACTTCCCTGCTGCTGCGTTCTCCGCCTCCCTGTCCGGAGTGAAAGATATCAATATCGGCGGTGGTAAACGTGGGGATGCGAAGAAGGAAGCAGACGAAGCCGAGTTGGCGGTATGGTGGGTCCCACCGAAGGATGCTCCACAGGACATGTATCTGAAGACATTGGAGGGTGAGATACATCTCGCCAAGGACTTACAGCCTACGTGCAGGTTTCCTTCGTTTAGTGTCGAGGTATGTTTTCTTTGGTGCACCAGGCGCAAAGTCATTCACATATTATTGCCAGTATGCCGTCGAAATGTTTCCACTGGTTTCATCCATCTTTGTGCCAGCTTGTTCCGAGGGAGAACAATGTCTTCTTGTCCAGCCCGTGGAGATCGCTACATGTTATGCGGAGGAAGGCCCTGTCCCAAGTGCATTCACCAAACCTATGTCTGACCGAGAACGAGAGAAAAGGAAGGAGAGGGAGGCAGAAAAGGGGCAGGTGGAGATTGTGTCGCGGCCAGCGTATTGTCATCGCGGAAATTAAAAGTTGTAAACGCAATCTTTTTTATCATCGGATTTGTACCTTGTTTCCAAGTAAGCGCTCAATTCGAGGTTGGCGTTTTTACCAGTTACTGAATGGCCCTTCTCAGTGTCAGACTTGATTATCGAAGGCGTTGAGCTTCTTTTCCCCCTAGCTTCAAGTGAGAATGCGAAGACACCGGCTAGCACCCAATCGCCCCCTCCCCAAGCTTGACACTTTTTTCATGAACGTCTCTTGAGTGCAATGGTAACGTTGACAAATTCCGCGATGCCTACAGACACCTACAGCCTGTTCAGCGGACAGTTCTGATCGTCGCTGCCTCGCCCAGAATACCATCTGGGAATCAAGCGGGGCGAGAATGCAAGGGAACCATCTTGAAGCTGCTGGCCAATTTTCTCACAACATCACCAAGTACATGTCTTTACCCGAAAAACGATCTACTCACCACGTCTTGTTTTTCGGACCTCATCAGTGTCCCTTCTAACGAGCCGAAGGGGTACACAGGAGGCTGGGCTGTCATAAGATTTATATTGGTACATCTCCTCTCGCTAATAAATACTGTGCTATGTACTCATACGTTAGACCTTTAGGCGACAAGCTTGACGAGAGAACTTTCCAGGAGCTTCTGTTCCCCTGGCCCCAATATCACCGACCGTAATAGCCAGAGGTACCCAGGTGATGGCCTGCTCCGGCTGCACGAGTTCATCGTTATCCCTACCGCTTTAGCAGACATGGCGTCTTCTCGGGCAGCATCGGTTCGAGCTCTATCATCCCTGAGCAGAGTCTGCTCACTGGCGCGGAGGCGGCAAAAACGCGACAGCCGTCACTTTTCCGGCGTTCTATGAGTTCAAAAAGCGCGTTGACGAGGCTTTACATGGCGGCGTCCACCTGTACATATATTAGGTTCGTGCATTGCCTATCTCTTGTTTGACAGTTTATACATACCTTAGACCTCAGATTGTCCACACCTCTCTCCCCAATCTCTCCCTGATTTACAGGCTCTTGTCCAGTTGTGGTATCGCACTCGGCGCAACTGGCTCCTCAACGGACCCCTTGTTGCCTCTTTATCTTCTCACCTAGTCCAAGGGAGATAAAGTAACGAGGCCGCCAGTTTCGGATACAACAACAAACCATGTTAAAAGCTAAAAAACATCTTCCAGTCATCTTTATTGTTCAGAACATATCCGCATTGATAAGCCTGAGATCTGATCTACAAAGGAGTTCTTCAAGGCTTCAAGCTTTAAGCGCGGTGGCAGCAGTAACACAATCAAGTTTGATAAACTGACCGTTTCCTCGAGGCTGCGCATGACATGCTTATTGTTGAGTGCATTTTTAGCCAGCACGACGGACTTTTTTCGCGCCCAAGAAAGTGAAGCGTCGCTAAGCCAGAAGTGCACCCTATCAACTGGAAACATGAGCGTAGCGCTGGGCTGTTGACACTGGACAGGTCTCAATCAAGACGGGTGACATGATGACAATGGGTGGTCACCGGTCAACTCTTAAGCTTGCCATGTCGAACTTGTTGGTGATAGCGATTCATAGAGCAGCACACGCAGTTACCAGTGTTAAACCTGAGAATGCCGCTGTAGTGAGTACGTGCTGGAACTTTAGTGAACGACTCGGTTAGTAATTTATTCCATGAAGTCGTTGCCAGTGATTCAACGCCAACTTATGATTTTAGCCTAAAACGGGCCAGGACAAGTTGGCAATGAGTCAGTCGAACAAAGTCTTCTGCGGCCGTAGACAAACTATAAGTTCATGTTTGCGAGGAGTTAACGCGATCATGTGCCCCGGCATCTTATTGTTCGACCACTATTATCTTGAAGTTTTTGCAGCTCTCTTTCCCTCCTGACGCCCCAAGGCGAGACAGGAACGCGTGTACAATCCCCTTGACCTGAACTTAAGAGGGAGTCGACTGACTTCCTGTCACCATGGCACGCACATTACTCTGTGCAATCTTTCCCGATCCACACTTCAACACATACTTAAAGGAACCAACCTGAGCAGATGCCCAACTTTTCTCACTTCCGCACTTCTTCAAAAAGGCAACTTATAGTAAATGGATCCAGCACATCGAGCATCTCGCCAGCACCCAGTGACCGCGGAGTCTTTGAATAAATTCCCTCATCGTATAATAACTACGGCTTCTCTCAACAGCATTGGCACGGGCCTACCTCGATATTCAACTCTTGGCAGCCAGCAGCCAATATCAGATCATGATGGTGAGCTTTACGCCGATGGTGAAACCATTAATCTACGGAGCACGACTGACGATGGCATTACAGCCCCCGCAGTCGAGGACGCGCCCCCTCAAAACAGATTAAGTGCTAGAGCATCGGTCGCATCAGCGTCGCCCCCTCGGTATTCATTCGCCCCTCCCAGATATTCTAGTGTCTTTGGCGTTTCAGCCCAGCAAGTCACGACAGAAGGGGTCTCGCGCACCGAACACACGTACAATATATGCAGCGGGTTGAAGAACAAGCCGTGGGTTACCTTCCGTGTATTCAGCCAACCGCCACTAGGCGCTTCATCAAGGCATCAGGACTTCCCCCGCTTCTCAAGCGGAGACATGGTTGCGGGCCTGATCGAGTTCACACTAGATAGCCCCCAGACTATAAACTCAATTACTGTCTCCGTTGGTCCATGGCTTATTTTAAAGTGTCTCAATGTTGATTCTTTTTGTTAGCTTCATGGACGCGTCATAAAAGGTTACCTTGCAGAAGAGTCTGACACATTCCTTGACCACCAAGTTAGCATCTGGACACGCGCCGATGGGGATCCCCATTTCTCAGACCAAAGGTCCACGAAAAAGTTCAATGGGAGATTCAATGGGGCGTATCAATTCCCATTTGCTTTCCCATTTCCCACCCTTGTTGATATATCAACTTCTACTGCATTCCCTCCACCGTTTCAAGATCCTGTTGGCGCGTCGTCCAACTCGAGCCCTTCGGATGCTACAGTTTCTCCGACAAGGTCAAGTTCGCGCCTACCTGCCACCACACTACCTACTTCTCGCTTCCGTTCAAACAGCATACCCGCGAATGCCACTTTCTTTTCAGGTTCGAAGAAAGTTCTGTCTACGCAGATGAGTACAAACGAGCTCAATGGCACCCATACCAATGATGTATCAACGGCGTATGTCTCTATGAGAGGCGCTGGGCGACGCAAGAATTCCTTGAGCCAGGACGGACCGAGAAATCAAGTTAATTCTTTCTCTATGCCAAGCTCCCCACAAGAGCCAGACTCGAGAGCAAGATTAAAACGAGTAGTAGAAGAACAGGACCGAATTCTGGCACAACTTGAAGGCAGCATTTCAAATCACTTGCCAGTTCATGTCTATCCTACCCCTCAAACTTTTTTGGAGCGCGGCATCCGTGCGAGCGTGCAATATGAACTGGGTTTACATATTGCGCATGGCATGTTGCGCCCAGCCAGCAAGTTGGTTGATTCCACCTTATCGAAGACAATTTAACTGACAGAATTATCCAGATTGAAGACGACGATTATCTATACACCTTCCATTGTCCCTCCCCTGGCTTCAGTCGCTCGCCAGCAAGCCTATGTTCAAGGTTCTTCGCTTCCTGGACCAGCGGCAGATCCAGATGGGTGGCAAACTCTGCCCAAAGTCATGGTTTATGGGAAGCTTCCACGCCGGCGTGATGTAGAAGTGGAATGCACATTTTCACTTGCCAAACCTGTGATTATCATCGTCTCTAGTTCAAGTTGTCTGAACAAAGGATTAACAAATCTTTTCTCAGCTCTGTTATGCCCGTGGCACTGTCATTCCTTGCTACTTGACCCTAGGATGCTTAGACGTTCATGCCCTGGGCCTTCTCTCGACGCCCAAGTCTCCCGTCGTCCGGCTCACACGGCGGGTGCGTTATACCCAGGGTGCTTCATCGCCCATTGATGACGTCCTAAATGAACCATCATCTCCCTTCGGCACACTTTGGGGTGATCCCGTTTCACCCGCTAAATCCTCTACCTCTTATACCAAAGGCATACCTTTCTTTATCGTGGGTGGCGGCAAACGTGGGGACATGATAGAGGAAATAGAAGAAGTAGAGTTGGCGGTTTGGCGGGTCCCAGCAAATGATGCTACCCAGGAGATGTATCTGAGGAGATTGGAGGGCGAGATACATCTCGCCAAGGACTTACAGCCGACATGTAGGTTTCTTCCGTTTAGCATCGAGGTATGTCTGTGCGTCATTGACTGGCGAAAGCAACTTGAATGCTGAAATCACCCGCTTTTTGCCAGTATGCCGTTGAAATGCTCCCACCGGTTTCAGACTCTTTTGAGCCACATTCAACTGGGCGAGAAAGGTTTCTTCTCATCCACCCTGTGGAGATCGCCACACATCATTCTGAGGAAGGTCCTATGCCAATTACCTTCACCAAACCTTTGCCTGATCGAGAACGAGAGAAAAGGAAGAAGGACAGGGAGGAAGAAAAGGACCGTGTGTCAGTGGGGAGGATACTTAGTGGATATTATTGAACTATCGTGAGCTGGTTGACCCCCGTTTAGTAATTGTTAAATTATTGTCCAACTTTACCTGGACACGGCTTTCTTTTGTACTTAGTGGCCTTGTTGAGATCTGGAATCTGACCAAGATACCTGTTGGAATGTTGTGTGCAACAACTTCAACGTTTGGCAACCCATTAAAGTTGTAGACGTTGATGATAGAACGCAACCGGGGTGACAAGAGAACGACAAAGACAATGATAAGGGGGAAAGATGTTAACGACATCGGCGAGCGTTGTTACTCCATCAAAACGGCATCACGTGGTTCGGAGTAGCCACTTCCACCCTTGAGCTCAGCTAAATACTTGTGCGCCTTGCCCAACATCCATATCGGGAAAGAGAACTTGAAATTGGGGTAGGCAATAGCGCATGTTTTGTTGAACACCCCTTCGATGGCTTCTTGTGGCCAGGAGCCGTTCTTGAGAGTTGTGTCAATGAAATCGTTCCAGGAGAAAGAGGTAAAAAAAAAGAGGGAAGGGGAATGTCATGAATGAAGCTAAGAAAAAGAACGAGAGCTTACAGGAAGTTGGCGCGACATGACGAGCCGCACGCCTTTTTCGATGGGCTCGGGGTATGGGTACCGGGCATACATTAAGGACATCACCGCCCAGCACGTTTGCACAACTTGGCTGTTCTCATGCTCGACCCATGCGCTTTGCTCGCACGACTGTTTATTCATTTTTAGTATCAGGCCCAACTCGGCCATCGGAAGAGAGACGACGGACTTTGTAGCTTTCACCCCAACCCCCATCTTTCCTCTGCTTTTTCAACAAGAACTCACAGGCTCTGCGTGAATACGGACTTGTCTCATAGGTCTCTCCGACGAGGGAGAGACTCTCTAATGCAAATTGGGTAGCGTAAGTGAAGCAGATCCCCCAAGAGCCCACCCAGCCTCCTTCGGGCTTTTGTGCATTGTGGAGGTATTTAATCGCGTGCTTCAGGGTGCGGCTGTCGAAGAGGAGCGCGCAAGGTCAGGGAATAAACGTGATCTGGAAGAGGGAAGAACGTACTCAATGTCCTTGGAACGATATTGGGGGTAGTGTTTCCTGAAGATGGCGAGGGATGTGATGACGGAGGTTGTGCATTCGGGGTAACAGTACTCGATCATGATGTCACCTGGTATCATGAGGGCGAACATCTATTCAGTGCGCTCGCGAACTAAGGAGAACGCTCACCGAAGACTTCTGCTGGGTTGAGGAATTCCATCCAAGAGGGACCCCGTATGAGCTCGTAGCTTGCGAATCCGCCGTTCGGGTTTTGCAAGGTCAGCATTACGTCGATAGCGTCGCACATTCTGCGCTCGGATACAAGTTTGGGTGTGAAGCTAGGTTATCAGCTTAGTTGCCAGGTTTAGAAAAAGGACGCAAAGAGACGCGCACTCGAGGTCGTGTTGCAAGTACATGACCGCCTTTAGGCCCTCTCCCGTACAATCGCTGACAGTGTATCCTTGTTCCTTCGTGCTGCCCTAATGGTGAGTAAAAGGCAACGAGATATGCACCAACCAACATACCTAAATCCCCAAGCGCCCTTAGTCGTGTGCCTATAAGATGAATGATAGTGTTTCGGATTCTCCCTGATTTGAGCCTCATCAAGCCACTCAAGGGCTTTGATCAACCCTTTCTGATTTTCTTCCAAATCCGCCAAGCCTGTCTCCACCAGTGCCTGCGTGATAAATCCCGTATCCCACAACTGGCTCCCATTAGTTCCGCACATCATCATCCCCTCGGCCCCTATCCACATAAAGTCCTGCCGCTTGATAGCGTGCTGTTTGTATGCGAAGCTCTCGGGGCCTTCAGCGTGTGCTCGAGCGACGAGGTTGAACATCTTCGACACGGGGCCGAGGGTCTGGTATTCCGTGTTCTCGTCCTCACGCACGATGAGCTCGTAAGCTTTGGCGACACCGGCGCGCCGGAGGGGAGGGACGGTACATTGTTCGTAGCTGGATAGAACGACGTTGAGAGCGTCGAAGATCCCGCTGTGGGGTGCGTATAGGTCAGCTTTTGAGACGTTGTTTCGTTGGGCTGGCCAGTTGATGGTATAGTAGTCTTCTGGGTATAATTCCTGATTGAAATATCAGCTTTCACCGCTTGAAGTAAGCTTACCCAGGGGTGAGAACGTACTTGTCGTAGAGAAAGAATGAGATCATTTTCTTCCATGATATATCTGACACCGTAGAGATAGCTCATGGGGACGTAGACAGTGCGAGTGTGGATCCACCATCGGTGAGGGTGGAATGGGACCCAATCTGGGAGAAGCCTAACATAACGTGTTTTAGTGGGATGTTTGCTGTCCAAAAGAAGGTATCAAACCATAGTTCAGGGGGTACCGGGTTATTGCCTGCCCAGTCGTAGCAGTTCAAAATTGACAGCCAGAATTTACCCCATGCAGGTATAGCTGTTGCACCACCTACATATTTTTGTCAAATGGAGCTCGGAGTGGTAGGAGAGAATGGCTAGACCGAGTTTATGGAGAGTAGCACGGGCTTTCACGCAGACGGGGTGATCAGCATCAAGGCCGAGTATACGGATGGCAGCGTAGTTGAGTCCAGTGCCAAAGACTGTTGAATGGCCTTCTACATGGCTATGAAAACGAAGTGTGAGCGATCATGAAGCCCCAGTCTCTTTTGATTCAAAAAAAAAAATCACGAAAAAGACGTTCGATATAGGGCGATATTGCACTCACATTCCCCAACCTCCATCTTCAGGATGAGCACGGTTCATTAGGTACCGAATCATCTCCAGCCGCTCCTCCTCTTTAAATCCCATGCCGCTGACATAGGACCCTATTACCAAGCCTGGAAGAAGGAACATTGGTCCTCCATATTCTCCAGGCCAGTGGCCATCATGAGCCTGCAGGTTCTTGTAGAACTTGTAACCGTTTCGCGCAGCTTCATACGCGTCCTTTGCAGGGGGAAGCTCCGGTAGGCCCTTTGAAGCGTGTAAGATGTAAGTCTCTAATGTATAAACGCGCCACGTACGGTGTCCAACCCTAACCAAAATTTATCAACTGGGTTTTGAGGCCAGTTGGTGAGTTCCTCGTCTGTTCGCAGATAGTGCCATGTATGTCTGCCACCGTCGTTGACGAGAAGTCTCCAACGAGAATAATCTGTAAATGGGTGAGTAGCAGAATGGCCGACGGCGATAGGATTCCACATAATGATGGAAAGGAAGAAAGAATATGGACCGACTGTTAAAATGTTACACCCTACGATTCAATATCCAAGAATCAAGGCTCGGTTATTTTTAGCCTTTTCTAGCTAACATACAAACATTGTTACATAAGCAACCATCTCGCAACCAATGTCAATTCGCGACGCGAACGTAGTCATCATTGAGACTGGCAGGACTGTCGTACGCGCTGGTCTCGGCCTACACGATCTCCTAAAAACACCCACAGTTGTACGTATATCCGAAGCAACTACTCATTCACCCTGTAAACCTTATCGAAAAAAAAAACAGGAAATCCAAGCTCGAGTTGGGCTGCGCCAAACCGCGTCAGAAAATGGTATTCCAAATACCAATGGGGTTTCAGAGGAACCTCCACTAGCCTCGACGAGTCGCGTTGGGACATCTAAACCAACAGCATCCGTGACTGATTACCTTGTTGGTACCCAACTCGACGAGGCATTGGCAAATGGCCAGGATATCACCGTTTCGTGGCCATTTGCGGATGGAGATGTCAGCGACTGGACGCAGGCAGAAGCTATTTGGTACGGGCACTCTTCCATTGACCCCACGGCCAATCTAATCAACCAAACGCAGGAAATACATCATATTCAACCAACTCCAACGCCGTCGCGTACAAAACGAGTCCCCAGTCCTCCTCTCCATCTCCTCAGGCCTCTCACGCGACACGTACGAGCGCATCTGCCAAATATTCTTCGAGCGCTTCAACGTAGCAGGGTTTGGGATTCTTGAGCTGCCCATGGCCCAGCTATACGCCGTCAACACCCTCAACGGGGTCGTAGTCGACATCGGGGACGAAAAAACCGATATAACTCCCGTGTTAGAGGGTTTCATAGTCCATTCTGCTCATACATCCACGCCACTTGGTTTGCGCGATTGTCAGAACTACCTCGCGAACCTTCTACGATCAAACCAGAATGTTATGAAGGCCTTGTCACCCCCAGAGAACCCAACGGACCCTGAGACGCTCCACAACACACTGCTTGAGCTGGTGAAACAGCTGTACAAAGATGGTTTCGTAAAAGTACCATCGGACGGGGAAACCGCAGCACCAGAGGACGAAGGTGTAACAGACATTGCTGCGGTTATTGTTGCTGGCCGGGAGAAAGCGGTCATTGAGAGTGGGATGAAGAAGAAGGCTACGGCGAAGCAGTCTGCGGCGGAGCAAGCTCGAGCAAGGGAGATCGAGGCGTTGGACTTGATCACTGTTCAGTTCCGCGAGCATTCCCTTACGTTGGGCAAAGAACGCCATCGGTTCTGCGAGCCTTTATACGATCCATCGTTAGTAGACAACCTCCCCTATTCTACCCCACGCAACCCGAAATCCGAGAAACCCATGCCGTTGCAAGAGACGGTGGGGCATGCGGTAAGCCACGTCGACGTTGATCAGCGTCAGAGCGTCTGGCAGGGTTTGCTGGTGACTGGCGACGTCACGCGACATGTTAAAGGGATTGGGGTAGCGTTGCAGTCAAGATTAGCTCCGTTCATCAGCAGTCCTGAATTACAAACTGAGGTGCAGCCGCGGTCTATACGCGTTGTGACGATACCGGACTATTACGCAGAGTACCGGGATACGGGGAACGGGTTCGCTGCGTTCCTGGGGTTGAGTATTGTTGCAAAGGTAAGATATTCCTTCATTCATATATTGATTTGTGTTGATAAGTTCACTGCAGATCATCTTCAGTGATTACAATGGGAGAAACTTTGTTTCAAAAGCAGATTATGCGGCAAAGGGGCCTCATTCGATCATAGAGATGACCCCGTCATTGCTATGATCGCAATTCGTTTACTGGGTTTCGAAAAACGCGCTATATATCTCACTATTATGGGGAAACTCTAGATTGTTCAGGTCCTTCGTTGGCTCCGGAATAGCATCGCTGGACGTGAGGAATAGCTATCTGTCTCAAACTCGGTATTCAATTCTTTGATGATATCTGCGAGGCTTCCTCAATGTAGAAGAAATTGTCTTACTACAAAACGCGATGAGGAGGAAATCCATCGGAATGACATAAATGGGACCAGCAATAACGCATTCCCATCCCAGAAAACGCGCTGTGAACGGAACTGACATTCGGCACGGGGTGGATATTATAAAGTGACGCTCATAAATTGCATGTAGATGGGCAAGTATGTAGCGTATGGGTAAAACGCAAACTCTAGAGGTGATATGCTTATTGAGCGTTACCCTCAGCAAAAGTCAACAGATCAGAGTCTCCTTGGTCGCTGACAGTCATGACACTGCAGAATACAGTTAAAAAAAAGGACTCCGCCATGAAACGAACAAAAGACACGCACCCAACACGGAAAAGCTTTCCGGCAGCGGTCCCAAGCGCAACATTGGTACCCGCAAAGTGGTGCACGCTAGTTTTTGAGAGCATGGCGTAGTACTCGAGCTCAGACTTGCGCAGCGGGGGGCAGTTACCAGCAATCAGCACAAGCTTAGCTATACATAAAACATTGTAAGTTCAAGGGACCTTCTCAGCCTCACGCTCCAGTCCCCGAGAGACAACTGGATGGACAAGCTCACCTTTGCCGCTGCGCATTTGCTTCAGCGCGGATTTGTGTCCGAGTGTGTATTTACCCGACTTGACGACGAGCGCAAGCCTGGCGGCGATGGACTCGGTGGACTTGGTCGCCTTGGATTTTTTTGTTGGGGCCATTGCTGCTGATGTTGATGTCGGGATGGGCTTGTCGATGGGGTGCCTACGGCGTTATCGAAATTTCGGTCAAACGCATGTACAGTTGTTAATTAAGGTTTAAACTCCGCGTATACCGCACGTGATATCAGTTTAGGCCTGCGTTTCTAGTCGTGGACAAATATCTATATCACGCGCCCACGACGGCGGCGCTCCGAGTATAGCCAAGTGTCAAAGTTATTTACAGCAAGATGCAAAACCCTAGACACCTCTGCAAATTTCTCATACTCCGCCTTGCTTTGTGCAAACAACCGCATTTGGCGCAATTCCGTATGATCGAGACCTCGATTGGAGCATGGAGCAATATTATGACATACCTAAGTACTATAAATGGAGTGCTGCTCGTACTACTCTTCGAAATTTGTTAGAAAATACCTTCTGAAGAAAAAAGGGTGTCTGAACGATGTTTCTATGAAATGACAGCAAGACATCGTGAACGCAGCTGAAATCTACGAGAAATGACATAGTAATGCATATAAACTACCCGCTATGTAGGAAATGCGCCAAGTTGAGGTTGGTGGAGCAAAGTGCACAGCTTGCGTCATTCGTGCCCGCTTCCTTCCTCGAATGGTTGTTTGTACAAAGCAAGGCGGAGTCAAGAAATTTCGCGGAGGTGTCTAGGGTTTTGCATCTTGCTGTAATAAAGCAGTGACCACGGCGGCCATGGTAAGGAGCACTTAAATAATCCCCCCGCTCCATCAACCGACCTTACATAGAGATGGAACCATCACGAAAGTCTTACGTCCCAACCCATCGCGATTTCGTCGTCGAGTTTGTTCCGGGAGACTACATGTCTTCCCTGAGGACCAAAAGGGCAAGTGAACCTGACCGATGACTGTATGATAATAACCGGCTAACGGTATTTGATAGGGATTTCAAGGCGGTGATCTTATGGCTCGCCTTGAAGGCTTCACTAAGGGACCGAAAACATACACCTCCGTCCAATGCGGTCGCGGCGCGAATGACCACATTGAGCTTAATAGCGACCTGAAATATCGTAAGGAAATTCAACATTGGCATTCTTTGATTAAGCGGCCTTAATCAGTGAATCACTCGTGCGAACCAAACGTCGCGTTCGACCTCTCCTCACCCGATACATCCAATTGGCACCTCCGAGCGTTAAGGTGCATCGAGCCTGGAGAAACGCGTAAGCGCAGTCCCTCCTTTGAAAAACTTACCCAGTTCACTCTTTGGTTCAGTGGCCTTCTTTTACCCGAGCACAGAGTGGGAAATGGACCAGCCATTCGACTGTCAATGCGGAACTCCAGTATGTCACTAACGGCGCCCGTGCCTCATTGCTCCCACTTTAATCCTTTCAATATTTCGACAGACTTGTCTTGGGACGATACAAGGCGCGAAATTTTTGACGACAAAGGAACTTATCGCGTGTCAATGGGTTAGCCCTTGGATATTGGAACTGGTTGCCGAACGCGATGGATGTGTACTAGAGAAAACCTAGAGTACCATCCTCAGCTAGATAACGCCTATCAGAAGACAAGCACTGCTGAAGGGGAGTATGGTTCCCCGGAGCGTAGATGCAAAATGGTGCACAATGTTGGTTGGCCCCCGAATTAGCCAGTAGGCAGGCCTGTGGCGTCGTAGCATTCATGTCATAAGCAACCCATATGGGATTTCCTTGCTCAGAGAAGGGATAGGAGGCGCCAAAACTGTCGGAGAGAATCTGACTTTCCATTGCTATCAAGTTCGTGTGCTCTGCATAATTATCTGCCGCCGCAATTTTTCGGAAGAACTGTAAGCCAGTGAAATGACCTAGGTCTTACATATATCGGATCCGGGTGGAGAGTGAGTCAAGTGTGACTCAAGCTATGGTCCGGGTTGGAAAGCTGATCTCTCCTTTACCTAACAGCCATGGCACCCAAACGAGCAATCAAAGCCTCCGACACAGC
Organism: Laccaria amethystina LaAM-08-1; assembly: GCA_000827195.1. Lineage (NCBI taxonomy): Eukaryota > Fungi > Basidiomycota > Agaricomycetes > Agaricales > Hydnangiaceae > Laccaria > Laccaria amethystina. The sequence goes on along the minus strand of KN838545.1, from coordinate 169,130 downwards.
GTCTATCATCCTTCCCTCGTCCCTCTATCTTGGTCCCTGCTCATCCGCGTTCTCGCCGTCGTTCTTGATCTCTAATTCAATAAACAATGTTCTAAGCGTCGGTATAACCCCATCACCCAAAGTGGACGGCGTTATATATCACAGACTCGGTCTAAAGGATGCCACCAGGTCTTCCGTGAAACCTACCATCGAATCTGCTGTCAAAATAATCGAGGATGCGTTGAAATCCAACAAAGGCCGTGGACGGATCCTAGTGCACTGTTCTGCAGGCGTGTCCCGCTCGCCTACAATCGTCGTTGCGTATCTTATGAAACATCGGAATATGTCCCTCAGAACGGCGTTGGGTCATGTTGTGCGGACACGACCACAGGTATCGCCCAATCCGGGATTTATAGAGCAATTGAAAGATATGGAAATGGAACTTTATACGGTATCGACGCTGGATGATGTGGACGAGTTGCCACGGCGAGAAGTGGATCGTATAGCGTTGTTCAATCAAGTGGATAAACCTTGCGAGTCCTCGAGTACGGGCCTTCTTGGAGAAAGTCAGCCCCCTGAGACGGGTTAAAGCGATGCCGATACAGGGAACACCATTGTATCAGGGGTCTTCACGTACTCAGCGGAAGAGATTAAGGAGGGCCCTTAATTGCGTCCATTTTCTGTAAAATTGTGTTCGTTACACCCTAGTCGGAGGTCAGAAGCAAAAGACATAAACAATATAGGGGTAATTTGTGTCTGGGTATAGTAAAATTATCCAAGGGTGCAACTCGTTGATGGTACTGTCGAAATCAAGGTGAATGCAAGCCAAACAAAAATGTCAAGGTCTGATCGCTGAAGTCCCAAATATTCGGCGCTGTCTGAAAAGCAGATATTGAGACGTGCGGGGCACGTCCAGACTGGAATGCCACTCGAGGGTGGAGGAACCGACATCGTCGGCTTGAATGGCCACTGGCCTTAGTCGAAGGCTCTGAACTTACAGAGCCACGCGCATTCTAAGTATCACGGCTAAGCGCTAAACTTTGAAACCGACACTTCGATATCTGTTCTTGATTTCAAGCGCCTCGCCTTTTTGCAGTGCGTTGCTCCTTCTCATGAGCTCATCGTCTGTATTTTCCCCAATACACACGCAATGGAGTTGATTCTCAAGGTAAGCAAGGTAACCTTGCTGGCGATGTTGTTCCAGATCTGGAGGTTTGTAATGGAGTATTTCCTTGATCTTGTCTATGAATTTAACATATCGCTGGAAGTTGATCAATGGACGGCCTTCGTCTTCGACTTCTATTGGGTTGTGCCTCAAAATTGAATCCAAGTCCTTCAAGTGCACAGCTAGCAGAAAATGTATTTCACCGTAAGTCCCATACTCAAATTAACGAAGCAGTCCTCACCTAGCCAAGGAATGCAGTAATTACGCATATCCTGGTCAACAACTTTTTTTAACTCCTTTAGCTCACGGCTCATAGATGAAGATAATCTCTGTTTGGTGAGCGTCAAGTGTTCAATAGGTGCTGAATGAAGAGCGTTCCCAATCGCGATAAGCGACCCATAATTTCCGAGTTTCCGGCATTCCTATTGAGGGGTTTGATCAGCTGGCTCAATGTACAACTCCCAGATGAGCCTCGTACTTGTGCTGTGTTCAAAAAGAACTCTAGGCATTGCGCCCGTGATTGCGCCGTGTCACAATGCAAAACAGATTGCTTGACCCAAAGTACGATCTTGTTGTTCACCGAACATGCGACCTTGACACCGTTGGAGCCGGGATGCTTCCCGAGAAGAGCTGTGTAATCAGAGGGGACGATAGCCTTGTACTTGTCACCCTCGAGAAGAGTCATTGCGATTGCAAGGTGGCGGGGAGTAATGTCTGAGTCTTGTAGCAGTTTTCTGCTGGGCGATAACGTCGGTGACATTATCAGGTCTTTCCTCGACTGTGAGGTCAAGTTTAAAAATAAACTAATAAGAAAACATTTAAATCTACCCACTCTTTCATCGATCATCTGTAGCAACTCTCTACCCTTCTTGGCCATGGTTGGGGAAGTTTTCACGCCAATAGCTACTTCACAGAAGTTCTTCATCCGCGAGAGGAGTTGCTGATCGACAGGAAGGTGACAACGCGACAGCCAAGATATTATGACCATAAAGATCCTATGACCTAGTCAGAGGGAATGATCTTTGCGAAAGAGGAGAGACAAACCCGTATTGGACGGCTGCGCAATTTTCGGTATGGTCAACTTCACCCACTTCTGCCTCATCAAACCGACGAGCAAGTATTTCAAATAGAGTTTCCGGCGTCGTGAAATCGGCACATGCAAGGAGGAGTGCATCATGAAAGTCAAGATCCCTTGTGGAGCCTGGAGTATAGCACTCGACACGAGTCAACTAAACCATAGTGAAATACTCACTAAAGTTGTTTATGAGTCGCCCAACGAGACCTTCCAACGTCCCTGAAATCACATTGCCAACTGCACTTAACTT